>JARJDW010008050.1:0-21751 GCA_030264715.1 Adinopsis sp. GC000173 | reverse complement strand
TATGTATTTTTATCGCGTCTTCCACTGTCATATCTCGTGCTGCATATGGACATTTAATTTTCACAATTGCGTCAGATTCAATTAGTCCATCTGGTAATACAGCTAAAAATGGGTACTTCTGGTCAATAAATATTCCTCTTTTTACGATATTTAATTCCTGAATTGTATTGGATTCGTGTTTTTTGCCCCATAAAACAATTGCAACCCTTCATTGTTGGAGATATAATAATCGTTTTGCCACATTTTTGCATGGAGTGTGAGGTAACATTTTGCATACATCGCCAAAATTTGATGCGGTTAATCTGATTCTTCAAATATTATGCAATTTTATGCAAATCTCTTCATCCTTTGTATCCTCTTCTATTTTTTTAATTTGCTCTTCTGTGACACACAAATCTTGTAAAAATTGCTCTCAACATTGTCTATAAATTTTGGCTTCCATACCAGGCTTTTGCCAATTTATATATTATTACTAAATATTATTATCTTATTAAAACCTAATTTCAAGAAATAATTCCCTTATCTTTCTTTTATGCGCTTAAATTGTGCGTTATAAGGACGATATAAATATGATAAATATCATTGTAGTTAAAAACAATATTCTAGCATTTTTTACTCCGTGAGAGGTAAATCATTTGACCGGGACAAAAGTCCCCTCGGTAACCCCTTGAGTTCTCGGCTTTAATAAATTCCAAAACGCATTTATACGCATTCTGCCTCAAATCTATGTTGAACCATACTTTATCAACACTTCTCTATTTTAATATCAAAGAATAATAAGCAACCAATATTACGCAAAAGTCTAAAATTCACTAATTTTCAGTTTTTATGCATTATATATTACTATTTTACATTGTTATTATATGTATAACTAATTGATGTAATATTTGTGATAAAACCTGCATCAACTCTTTCTGTATGCGTCGCACTATTATCTTATATTATATTTGTACTTAATTGTAGTGGGACGATATAATTGGCTTTGTAAATTTGCCTTTTACAATTAGACAAACAGTTACCTTTTTATATATAAATAATTTAAATGTTTATAATAATACGTCATAATTCTTTGTGTTAGAACCTTTAGTACATAATAAGGAATGTGTGGTTTAAATTTCAGAAGATTCTGTTAATTAATAGCAAAGAAAATAGCTATGCAAATACTATGTAAAATTTTGGAATGATTACTCTTAAAATAAAATGCTTTAGTTATATGATCAATGATTTTAATTAGGTACATGTAATAAAAAGTATGCGACTTTGTTATACCTACAACTTTGTTTGATACTTTTATTTGAATCTTAATGAAATAATGTTTTATTGCTTGTTGCTGGAAAAAGTTTCATATAACAATATATTTATCAAAACTATATATTAAAATTTCATAATATTTTCTTTGATGTTTAAATTACAAATAACAATGAGTAAAATGTTGCTAAATTCGTAATTTATTTAAAAAATCTACAAACAAACAACTCACCCGTTTATTACGCTAAAAATAACATAGATTTCACCTAAATTCTAATTATAAATGTTTATCTACGAAAATAAAACTAATTTATTGATTTTTAAAGTATAAAATGTTTTTTTAATAATTATTATTTTTGTAGTGATTATATTATTATTGCACATTAAAATAAAATATAATCAGCCGAAATGATAAAAAGGTTAAACCTTTGCATCCACGAATTTATACTCACCAGCCATCGTTGCCAAAATCTGTGGCCACATTTTATACGTTTCTTCAATCATCGCAATTCGACTAAAAGACAAAATCCAAACATTAACTCACACAGCTCACACACGTTCACACGTACAGAGACGGAAGGCACATGCAAAATGTGTAAAATGATAAGTTGATAAATATCTGCTTATACAATATTAAACTAAACACTTTATATGTCAGAGTCAAGGTTCCTTAAAAAATATAACATTTCAACTGCTGAAATTGTTTCGACATTCGTAGCACATGTTTCGATTGAGAGTGTGTAGTAAAGGAAAAGCATATAAAAAATGAGTAAAACACGTAGCTTGGTTGAATTATCATCGTACGCGCGCCACAGTCCCACCAATAAAAATTATTCACAGCAACTTTTCGCCGTGCAATTAATTAATACAATATTGATATTTAATTGTGAAAATTTAAATTTATGATAAAATCCATGTTAAACATGTAAGCACCTAAGTTAAGGTAATATAATCAAAGATAAACACATTATTTTAGATGAAACTGGTTATAATATGGCATAGTGTGTTTTATTAATTAAACTTATCTCAAAGTAAAGTTGCTAAATGCATAATCACATTTATTAATATTAATACTAGCTATCTACTTAAAAACTAAACTAAAAGAAAGTTTTGTCCCTTAAAGTGAATGAAATATGAATGGTAGATAATTAATAATAAAAGACGGTGAGACATTCTATGCGACTATAGTTAAATTATTAAAATTATAAATTCTTCTTTTAATAATAAAGTTTGTTAGTGTCTGTAGTTAGATGAAAGAGAATAAAGCAAGTTTAGATAAGTTTAAAGAAGATGTTTTAGGTACTTTAAAAGTAATCGAACAATTTTATACTAATACCTCGGACGGTGTAATAAATTATTTCAATCTACTCGTAAAATTACGTAAAATTAAATAACTTACTAAAATTCTTCTTACTTCCACAACACAGTAATTGATCATTTATATTTTATTTATTGCTTGTAATAATTGTTATTATCACAGTTTATCGATAGTTTGTGAACGAATGTTAAACAAGGCAATATAACTATAAATACATAAAACAAATCATTAGAAACATTTTTATTTATCTGTTCATAGTTTTTTCGTGATCAACTTTTTTAGTATCTCCGCATGTCTTAAAGATTTAAATTAAATTGTATACACTTTAAAGGCAAAAAAATGCTAAATAAAAGTACCTAATTTGAAATCATTTAAAGCAAATTAAAAATTTAATACCAATATACATATAATTATATTGAATTAATTTTAATATTATAAGTGCATGTGAAAACAAGTTCTGATGTTTTTAAAAATCAAATGTTTCTATTTCACAAAAAAACAGTATATCTGTAAATTTAATGCTTTATATTCATAACATAGAATGCAATAATTTAATTATTGTTTTATTCAAGGCACAGACAGACATTGAACAATTAAATGAGATGCGTAGCCATGAACACTAATTAACTTCAAATGAAATTGTGACAGATTTAATAGGATGTCTTATATAACTAATGATTTGTTCAAAGAGTACGCTAGCAATATAGTAATAAAGTATTGGCGCCACAGACAGACTATAATTCGGCAATCTCCCAAAAATGATGTTCAGATTATGTGATGCGTGAGGTATTATTAGAGGAATAGAATACTCATTTACTTTTGCTTCCCAGTAGACTCTCGCAAATCCGGCAGTCCATAACTAAAAACGAGTTGAAAAATAAAACACGATTTTTATTATAAACTTTAATTCTCTTATTAAATCTATAATTTTACACATATTTTATTTAATTAAAGTTTAAATTTGTTGTGAAAATGATGTTTGTCGATGGTAAGCAATGTCACGCAATCGCTCCACCAGCATTATGTCGGTATAATGCGTATCTGGTTGTTGCCTTAGATACTGCAAGACGGTTTCCGCAGCCTCGGCGGCAGCAGCGTGTGAAATCTTTGTGCTTTTTTCTACATTCTCACATTCATTGATTTCTCTATCCTTATCCTCATCGCTTTCATATCTTTCTTGCTTTACATTTACAAATACTTCTTCATGCGCTGAGGTTTCGTTTTCGTTAACTGGTTTCTCTTCGTTTTCGTCAATTTCAGGTTTTTCTTCTTGCTTTACACTTATAATAATTTCATCATCTGTCAGAATTAAATCAGTTTCACAAGTTTCTTCATTGAACCAAGCTGATATGTTCTCTTCGTCAATATCTAATCCTCCTGGCAACTTTTGGAACATTTCAACAAATAAATTGTTTTGAAGAGGTAATTCTTCGTTAATTGGTGGAAATGTTGGCCATATTTTATGCCAACACCTTGATGTAGTTGTCGCTTGCACAACAGCCCATGCCGCTGCTATTGCAAAAATTACATCACGCATATTAATCTTATTCCATGCTTTCAATATTGCTTCGATAGAATTGTTTTCACTTTTTTCAATTAGAGAACTAAGAAGCTTATATCGATAGCGGCGTTTAATTGATTCCAATATGCCTTGATTCATAGGTTGATTCATAGATGACACACAGGGTGGAAGAAAGAAGGCTCGTATGCCGCCTGATTGCAAGGACAAGTGGGAGGAATCACTAGGTGCATTATCAATTAGAATAACGGCTTTCAAAGGAAGATTATTTTTCTCAAGATTTTCTTTTACAGCTGGTACAAATTTGTCATGAAACCACTGCGAGAAAAAGTCTGAATCCATCCATGCTTCTTCCTTTTGAGGACGATACTCCACTGGCAGTGTACTCAACTTTTTGTGTTCAAAACATCGTGGCAATTGAGATCCTCCAATTAACATGAGGGGAAATTTATGGCTCCCGTCGGCGTTACAACATGCCAGAATTGTAATTCGTTCTTTTTGAAGTTTGTATTCACGAACTTCATTTTCATTTTCACAGATTGCGCCAAGTAATTTTGAAGGGAGCGATTTCAGATCAAGTTCTGCCTCATCAACGTTGTATACTTGAGCCGGAGTTAGTGCTTCTTCCTCTATCAAATTTAGAGATTGCCTTTTAAATTCTTCATATTTTTCATTTGTTGGACGGCCCTCTCCAGCGGCTGTCGACAACTTTATTCCATACTTTTTCTTCCAATTACATAGCCAGCCATCACTTGCTGCAAACCGTTCGTAAGTTCCCAATTTATTATTAAAATCTATTGCTTTTTCCCTGATTATTGTTCCAGTAACGTGCACACCTTGTTTACGTTGTTGCATGTACCACGTGTAAACAGCTACATTCAGTTGCTCAGCCTCACTTTTTCTTATAACTTTTCTTGCTTCTTTCATCGGCAAACTACTGTCCATTTGATCCACATAACTACGTAGTTCAGCTTCTCTTTTTTTTAAATCATAAATCGTTGCACGCCCAATATTATATTGAGCAGCAATTTCTTTTCCTGAACAACCTTCCTTCAACTTATCTAATATTTCTATCTTCTGTAGGAGTTTTAATGTAACATGTTTCCTTTTTAAAGCCATAATAGCAAATCTAACATGTGTTGGGCAGATCGTTAAGAGTAAAGCTTTCAGAATCGACTAGTTAAAGCACGCTTTACATAAGAACTGCCGGTTTATGTAACACATATTACATGTAGGCTATCGCGAGTACTGCCGGGAGTATAAAGTACCAGATTTGCGACAGTCTATTGTATATGCAATTTCATGAATTAAACCTGAACATCTATCACTAGTAAATTTTGCTCCTACGTTATCGCAATATGTGTGCTATATCGTAATGTAAATTCCAACAGTTGCATTATAATCCTTTCTAAGCAGCCAATGCTTTAGGATACTGCACTCAATACTTTATTGATATGTAAGTAAATAACCGGCTCCTAAAACGAAATTGATTATTTTGTTTGTCAAATCTACATAATAGGCTATTTGGGTCTCATTTCAATTTAAAGAGTGACTCGATATAAACAAAAACATCCATAAAAGGCCATAACGATTTAAAGAACATCTACAAACAAAACATTATTTATAAAGTATATATAGTAAATATTCATACTTTAAACCATGTAATTAAATGTGGCACTAATAGTTAGCGAAACCATTCAATTTTGATTTAATTAACCCAAACCACCAAAATTTAAAAAAATAAATACAACATTTCAACTGTCAAAATCCTCCTGTCAGAAATTTTATTTAGGTTTTAGTGGTTGGTACTTGGTGACTAGTTACAAAAACTTACTAAAACAAAATCACTAAATGCCATCTAAATGCTAAAATAACTGAATTGTAATTGTAAATACTTACGGATTTACTTATATGTTATTATAATAAATACAATAATCACAAATTCATAAAAAATCTAAACTAAATTTGTTTTTTTTGGAATTTAGTGTCAATCGTGTCAATGCAATTCAATTCTTTTAGAGTTGGCACCGGCGCAGACGCAGACATCTTGTGTTATTGTTTTTGCCGCCAAATTTATTAACCTAAGAAAAATAGTGTATTTCCAACTTAATTTGTGCTGATTATTTAAGAAACTAGAGAATTAGAAAGCAATTAATAGTCCATTATTTAGTCATTGGTGAGTTATGAAATTTTCTCTTTATTTTGGATAATGTGTGTTTATCAGTGTTTATGACGTATGAGGTTAGATTAGACTTGAACTTTCAAAACAAATTTTACGAATTTCTAAATTGCTCCACTAGGAATTTATTTTGAAATAATTTTTTAGAAATATCTACATATAGTAAAATGTATATGCAATATAAAATATGCATAAAATTTTGACACCTCGTAACATGTAATAAATTCTTGTAAAATATATGAACATTTAACGTACAACAAATAGTTTTTAAAATTCCTATAAAAATACTCTTGTAATTATGGAAACATCAAAGTTTAGTATTCTCCGATTAGAGCTAAAAGGCATTTTTTGTAGTCTCCTGAGGTGTCGCCCTGTAATTAAAATAATGATTGAAAAATAATTGCTTACAAATTATCAATAATTGTATAGGTATAATTGTACTTACACTAATAGCGTCCTTTAAAGACTTTCCATATTTAGCACAATAATTAGTCTTGATATCCTCCATATCAATTTCGCAGCGCGTACAAATCAAACGAATCAATTGTCGGTCCTCGGTACCCATTCCAGCCATGCTCTCATGCAATTTTTTAGCGTAGAACGCGGGACGATTTCTCACTGAACGAATTATAGCCAATAAGCCATCCTCTGAGTCGCCAGAGAATTCACTCTTGATTGCCTTTTCAATATCATGCCCAGTGGCTTTCTGATATTCTTCGAATATACAGGCCAATTGCGCGTAACTGCGTTGGCATAGGACCATATTGAATGCTGATTCATCCGTGCCCATACGCAATTCACCTATAAAGCAAAACCGGGTAAAAACTACGGCTGAATAGCTTGATGAATATATTTACCAGCCCGCAGGAGAGTTTGAGCATCGGCTGCGGCCGCGGCCGGATCCACATGCATGCTTTCGTCTCTATTCGCGGTACATAATGAAACCATCAAGCGTTTAAACGTTCCTGACGTGTCGCCCATTAAATCATCTTCCAAGGACTTGCCATACACTGAAAATTAACGTGTTATTTATTTTTTGTTGTTGTTTTTTTTTTGTAGCGTTAAATTAAATAATCTTACAGCTTTGATACGTCGCGCATATTGTGCGTATCTCATTGTTATTCATAGTGCATAGCACCTCAATTAGGACGGTCTCATCGGTACCAATACCGCTGATCGCGTCGTGTAGTTCTTTGGCATAGAATTGAGGTAATGGTGTCATTAAAGCAACCAAAGTATCTTCGAAGCGTCCACTCGTTTCGCTCTTTAAATCTTTAACTAGATCCTAAAAAATCAATAATGTGCAATATGTATATTTTTATACAGACACGTTTACGAAATATTATGAAATACCTTGCCATACAAGGTTTTAAATTGCATTGCAATTTCCATCCGCTGTGCATTTGTTCGGCGTGCCAATACATTTATAATAGCTTTTTCGTCCGTTCCGAATCCTTTCATAGCCTTACGTAATATTTCTGCATCTGAACGCGGATCGAAGGGATCGGCAGGTCGCACAGTTGGGCGATACTAAAAAATACAATAAATATGTAATAATATGTAAATCATTTTGCGGTTTGCGTGTATTATGAAATAGTTTATACCTGCATTAATTAGACAGACTAGTATCAATGTTAATAATGTGCTTATAATGTGTTTATTAAAACGTCAACAAGGTTAGATGACAAAAAGTCAGTCAATTCGTCTGCATTATAAAGCGTAATGATAAGTGTTCAAGGCTCACCTTAACAGCCGACGCACTTACTGATTGTCTAGGGGCCGGAAGTGGTGTTCCGCCAGGAGTTGGATAAGTTGATGCAGAAGGCGGAGGTGCGTATCCACCGCTCGGTGGTGGCGCATATCCACCACTCGGTGGAGGCGCATATCCACCACTCGGTGGCGGTGCATATCCATCGGACGCAGATGGGTATCCACCCATTGGTGGATAACCACCACCAGCTGATGGATAGCCACCACTAGCTGGTGGATAACCACCACTTGCTGACGGATAACCACCAGCCTCTGGAGGATAACCACCTGCAGCCGGTGGATAAGCACCGGCGCCGGGATATGGTGCGGGATTTGATGGTGGATAATTGCCGTACATACCCCCAGATGTAGGAGGTGCTCCGGGAGGTGGTGCGCCGGATGGGTAACCAGGCTGGGGCATGTAAAGCGGAGTATTCATGGGGACACCAAAGCTAGGAGCGAAAGCGCTTCCAGGAGGAGGATAGGAATGAGTTTGGGGTAAAGGCATCCCTCCTCCTTGTTGTTGCGGATATGGAGCCTGATTGCCTTCTGGCGCCTAGACAAAATCAATAAAGCAATTTATTTGCTTTGAAACATTTGAGAGATGCGGAAAAACCAGGGCGTATACATATTGCGTGCTCTAACAAGCAAATTAATTATTTTAATAATTTAATTATACCAAATGTTTTCATGGAAATATTGAAAATCGATCAAAAACCGTTATAATTAGTATTGTATAACTTTGCAATTTACATATTATCAGTTAATAAGTTATCATCTCACTTATGTATGTTAGATATGCATGTTTAATTATAGTTTGGTTACCTGTTGATACGGAGGAAAGCCGGAATACATTTTCACGCTGGTTTTTCACTTGAACAGTAATCGATATGTGTAGCAGCTGACTAATATTGTTGTACAACAAAATAAAGAGCAGTTGATATGCTTCGAGCGCTGACTAATACTACCCAAAACTCTAGAAACGCCGTGACGTATTATATTAAACCGTATTGTGGACGCGTATACTAGAAACAAGGTCAAACTAAAACGAGACAGCATTATTGCGAGATAACACATTCCACGAATTGTATATAGGCAACTATATTAACACTGTTGCTAAAATAGTATAAATTACGTGTATAGCGATTGATGCAGAAAATTATTACACTCTATGTATTATTATCTTAGTTTATATTTGAGGTAAAAACAAATTACAAATAATTAATTTACGATCGATAATAGACAGCGTTTGTAATCGCCGGATGTGTCACTCTGTAAACATTAAAAAAAAAACGTAATTAAACGACAAAATCGTATTAGAAAATCGTACCCTAATCCATTCCGCCAAACTTTTTCCATACTTTGCTTCGAAAACTTCCTTCAGTTCGCCCAAATCAATTTCCGATCGGCCAACAACGATTCTGATTAATGTTTTATCATCGGTACCAATGCCATCCATACTTTTAAATAATCTCTCCGCCAAGTAATCCAATTTATCGCGAATACAATGCACAAGGCAGAGCAACATTTCCTTTGCCGTGCCGGAAAATTCATTATCAATCGCCGTTTCGAACGAATGTCCGACGATTTTTTCATACTCGGCGAATACGAGGCGCAGTTGAGGGATGTTGCGCTGGCATAGGATTTGATTGAAGGCGGATTCATCGGTGCCGGCAAATAGTTCGCCGGCGCGTAGTAGTGTTTGAGCATCTTTATAGGCAGCCTCCTGATCGGTGGTGTTTGATTCATTTCTTCCGCCCTTAAAAATATTGATTAAACAATTTGGATACAATTCAAATACATGGAATTATCTATCTATATATACCACTGATAGCGATACAAAAAGGCGTTTGATCGTTCCCGATGTATCTCCTTTAATGTCATTTTCGAGCGAAGATTGATACACTGAAAATTATTGTTGATATTGGCAAATATTGACGATATTATAAATTCAAACTCACATCCTTCGTACGCGTCTTTAATCATTCGAACGTGCTCATTGTTATGGGAACCGAGTATCTCCACCAACGTCATTTCGTTTGTGCCTAAACCGCTTATCGCTTTATGTAATTCTTTTGCTTGAAACTCAATTGGATTTGTCATTAGAGCAATGATCACATCCTCAAAATTTCCACGCAATTCGCTCTTCAACTCCTTTATCAAATCCTTGCCGTACATGGTTTTAAATTCTTGCGCTATCTCCAAGCGCTGCTTATTGCTTCTCTTCGTGATGACATCAATAATTGCCTGTTCATCGGAGCCGAAGCCTTTGAAGGCCTCTTTAAGCGTTTTGGCATCTTCGACCGGATCGAATGGCGAAGCAGGCAGCACCGTTGGCTAAAATTCACACACAATTTTATCTAAATCACGTATAAATTATGTGAAATACGTACGGATAGGGCCATATTTTTTTCGCCGGAGACGTTTCGTTGTAATACAAGCTCGATCTATAGTATTGAGTTGTATGTAAGTTCTAAAATTAAAGTGAAAGTACGTCGGGCATGCGCTCTACGCCGGCCGCAACTGTTGTTCCAAACGTTCGATAAGATTGCGGTATTGTGTATGTGTGAGGAATACGTTGTAAAATTCATCTTATCGCCGGTAATTAAATGATAAACCTGGCTTGGAAAATTGAATTACTATGACATAAACTTTTAAAATAATTTATTTACTATTTATAACAGTCACAATACATTTTCCTTCATCTTGATAATAAATCATGATCCAATCATTTCATTTTCATTTTTCAATTTTTATTAATTAATAACAAAATTATCTAGATAGGAATATTTCTTCATTTTTTCTTTATATTAGCTTTAATTTTTCTTTATTGTCAGACACCTGACTGCTATAACTGTACAACGTTTTTTTTTTCATTTTCTACGAGAGAAGCAAGTCAATCGGTGGCGAATTTTATATCATTGTTTTTTTTTTGGAGAGGAAAATTATTGGCTTGGCAGACTTTTTGATATGAAATTAATGTCAGGTCATTTGGATTGTCTATAGAGAAATAAATCAGAAATATTGGCGCGCGCATTCTTTTACAAACTAATTAATACTGCCACACACGAAAATTACAAAATACACAGATTAATAAAAATATCCTTTTTTTATATAACAATATTAATAACGGGCAGTGAAATGTTAAAAATTTCTTTTAATTGTTTCTTGTTTTCTTGTTATTAATAAAACAACATCCATTTACTTAAATAGTTAATTTAGCAGAATATTTATTATTTTATTATAAAATTAGACTTGCATTGATGGTTTGAATCTTATTTTTTTTGTATTTTATCAACCTGTTAGACAGGTTATGCATATCAAAAACATGGATATGGTTTCTTTTATTTTTCTATATAAAGATGTTAAATTACTAAATTCACTTGTCTTTTTTTTCATCAAAATTTCTATTATTATAATAATTAGCTAATTGCAGTATATACAGAATTTCTATTAATGCTATATTACAAAGTCACAAAAACGAACCTTGTAATCATCAGTCATTGTACAGTAATTGTACAGTGCTAAGCACAGAAGAATGTATCATATATTCCACTGTGTACTTACAAATATTTACATTTACTCTTTTAGTGGCGAAACAATTTATTATAAATGTTATTAAAACTCTAAAATATCTATTTACAAAATATTAGGTAGTATGCGTTGTCTTCTTAATCATCATTCATTCTGCAAATTTTTTATATACGTTAATATATCAATCAATATAGTATCTATTCAATTATGTTGGCTGCTTTATATGACAAAACATTTACTTTAATAACAATTTAAATTGTAATGCCACGAAATACAATCCTTCTGTAGCTGTTTTAAACGAATGCTTTTATTTATTCAAGTACTAGATGCAGCAAGTTGAATAGATTCATAACGATCTCACTGCTATGAATATGTTCAACTGTGTATGCAAGGATTGAAATATATACAGAATTTTTTGTTTTTTTTTTCTACCGTAATATATCTGTAAAAAAATTTGTCTTGTTTTTGATTTGAACGCATTTTTTGATTTAGAGTTACAACGAACGGAAATTGGAAAATGAACGCTTGTTATTTATGTAATTCGTTTTAAACATCTTTTGCTTTGTTATAAAATCACAAACAGGTACCTATCACAATCACAATACTAAATAGTCCAAAATATAATTGTATTGGTCCTAAAAATTTTTTATGCATTAGTAATAATTTTTGTTTGTTTGAAATTACATTATGTTAAGTTGTTGTGTAATTGAAATACGCATTTATACCCAATTCTGTACTTTACGTTGAGAGAATGATTGATAACATACGTCACACTGTTGTTACCCGATCGACCTCAACGTAACGCACAGAATTGTCGCTATGTCAGCAAATCATTCCTTTTTCGTCAATAATGGCAGTGTCTGATGATGACAGACTTTTAAGTCGTGTTTGTAATATTGAGCGCGGACGTCTTCGGCAATTTTTATAAAAGACATAGCAGGTGACTAGGCTGGATACTAATATAGCGAGTGATCCGAGGAATAGATACAACGGTGGCAATTGCAGTAGTATCGAACAATGTGTTAAGGCTTCATCAATTCCTGACGGACAGTCTTCCACTCCATCACACCAAACGGTTGCATTGATGCAGGCGTCGATCTCGGGACAACGATATTGGCATTCGTCTTGCATCATCAACAACAACCCAACTCCATTCGGCGGCAACTCTTTTCTGTAATAAAATTTCACCAACACATAAAAACGTGTTGTGTTAGGACTGAATTGTTTTCGACATTTATGTCTTTGCTTATATTTACCGTCTCGATATCTCCAACCAAAAAATGGAATAGGTGCCCTCTTCCTTGCCATGAAATTCAACAACAACGCTTCGTGGAAGCTCCTTGCCCAAATGATCTATCGCTATTGTATCCACAGGCAATGGCCGTTGTCCATTTCGGCTAGTCACTTGCCAGCCCTCTGAGAACACTTCAACTAAGTTATGACGTCGTGAGGATGAAATATACGGACAGATAATGGCTGAATAGATTGGAGTGTGCACCGAGATTCTATTTCTTGTGCCGCAATGTACTTGTGTGATCGTTTCGTTTCCTTGATTGTATGAATGTTTCATTACCATTCCATTAATTTTCACATACAGGTATTTATTCGGCGATGGCACGATCGCTCTTGGATGCGTTTCACAGTTTACCTATGCAAATTACGTAATTGAATTGCTAGTTAAAAGGTACATACATACACCGACAGACACACAGTAGTACCTATACATAGTATAGAGTCACTAATGTTGCCTGCCTGCCTGCCTGCTATTCACTTACATCACTCGAACCAGACGACGGATAAGTGAATATGATTTCACCGCTCGGTCCAATTTTGCGTAAGTTACGCTTACATGCCGGCGAACGAATAAATTTCCATGTGCCTTCAAACGATAAGTTGCTAAAGTCATCGGAAGCGTTCATGCCTGTCACGTCGAATCTTATTTCAACCACATTTGATGTTGACACGTACGTAAATGGTAAATGTGCATCGGCTCTTGAACAAAAACAGTCACGTGGCACTCCAGCCACATCTTGCCATGGAACATCGTATATACGTACAGTTGCTGAAGTATTTCCTTGACAGTGAAAGCGATCTGTCTCTTTACTGAAACGCGACTCGCATTTGCGACCCTTTATAATTAATTTTGTGAAAGTGAGCTTAATTTTTTCGTCTTTCTGCGCTTCGAATCGATAGGTGCAGCTGTAAATGGTGCGAGAGAACGAATTAGTAGGGAATGGCTGGAATAAATTACTCTTTGTTTGTGTGTTTACCTAAGGTTTTTCGCGCCACCTCTACCATATAGGAATATATCACGCGGCGAATGAAACTTTTGTGCTGAATCCTGAACATTTGTAAATTTACGGTTACATAAGCCATCTCCGTAGGGTTCGCCGTCTAAATGCAAATCTACAAATTCGTATAATGCTCGAAATTTAACGGGCCTGCAATTTTAATGATGAGAATGCGGCATACAAATGAGTTACGAATGCAAAACCTTAATGCGGATGAATCAGACAAGCGCAATTCTAAAGTGAGACTATCTCCAGAGGATAGGTAACTTTCGGATAGAGTACATGGCCTGGGAAATCGTGTTCCATTCGCAAGCATTGAATGATCGCAACTTCTAGGTATGTGTTCCTTACAATATCTCGCAAGCAGAGTCACGTTTTTACCGGTCCCAAATGACGATGAAAGACTGCTTTTTGGAACGCCTTTTGTTCTTTCTTTACTACTGCACGTTTTTTTTGTATCAAGAAAAGAGAGAAAAGGAGAAAATAATAACGCTACAGATTTAACCTTTTCATATAATAATGTGCAAACTCTTACCAAAATAAATCGTTGCAATTAGTTCCCGTCCATTGCTGTCCGTCCCATACATTTAAGTAGCTTCGACAAATTTCTTGATCTAATTTCTGAAGGTCCCTGTTTCCGCTTACGTGAAATTTAATCACCGAAAGCCAAACTCGATAACGCGGCGGCGGAAAGACAATCGCGCTGTGACGCCATAATCCGTCCGGATAGCGAGGCGAAAGCGGCCTGAATGGAATCGGCGACGGCGAGACGGACGTGTCCATTCCTTGAAGATGATAGAGGCAGGTTGTGTTTGCCGGCAGTGAATGCATTGGACTTTCCAGTATGCCCTTATTCGTTCCGCGTATCCAAAACTCACAATTTCGCTTATTTTTGATGTATGTCGGCGACTGTTGGTCTACGAACGTAACCTGAAAGATTGAATTGATTGATGATGAATTATTGAATGTATTGCGCTGACAAGTACCTCCACTTCCAGCTGAAATCCGTGCAACGATTGCGCGGGTGCTGGATGTAGAAACGTGCCGTAGGGTGATGTGGAGAATTCGACCAATATCTCATGACCGCTGGAAATTGCTTCGGGAACCGCTTCACCTCCGCCACAAAATTTAAGTATTACAGGATCGCGTGTCGTATAGCCATCGTACACCGTCACGTAGTCTTGCACATCATCGCAGGCGTTCCAGACTTTAAGCTCCCTCGTGCTGGCCGTGCCATAAAGTGCTGACTGACTTCTAATAGATATCAGTTGTCCTTTTGGTTGGCGAACTGTTATTAAGGCATGTTTGCCGGAAGGCACTTCGTGCTGCCGTACCGCATAATAACACGTCAGATTTCGTGGATATACCCCTGGGAAATTCGGTGATTGTAATCTGCAATGTTTTCTATCACAGTCGCTGAAAATGCGCGAACAATACGTTCCCGTTATCAAATCGCCTAAATAATATTCGGGCTCTGGTTCTAACGATGGTGCTGTTGTATTCGGTTCGATCGCAATCGAGGGTATCGCTAAAAACATAAAAATGCTTTTTTTGCTTTGGATTACTTTTTTATACGGATGAATAAAGCTTACCTCCTCCATATCGTACTGTGGCCGCTTTTTTCTTCAGCAATTTATACTCCATTCGAAAATCGAAATTGTATCCGTTCTGGTCCTTAGATAGCCGATACAGATTTACCGTTATTGTTACACTTTTTGTTTCGCTATAATAGATCGATGGGCCCCAAGACGTTCCGCACCACGATCCGCCCACCTGCGGCCGTTCCGATTCCGATATTTGCATTGCCCCATCCGGACATCCGTCCGACGTGAACGACACGAAACGGCCCAATGTGAAGCTATCAAACGTTAACTGCAATTAAAAAATAACGTTATTATATTTCATATTGCGCGCTATTAGAAAACTTTTTCCTTATTCTTTACTCGCTCGCCTGCTGCTGGCTGCTCTTGAAACTTGCATGAAAATAACACAGTTTCATAGCTCGTTCTTTTTTTCTCCACCGCCAGTGATATAATTAAAATCTTATCTCAGCCGAACTGCTTAGCGAACATTAATTATACGACAAACAAACAGACCAAAAAGAAATATGGAAGGAAACCGTATATATACGTATATTTTTCTTTTTGTTTTTTTTATTTAAAATGTTGAAAAGGATCTTTTTGAGGCTATCCCAATGGATATAATAGCCTCAAGCTGTCCTTTCTTTTACTGACATGGGAATTTTAATCATGCGATATTTTCCAAGATACTTTTTCTTAAACATCAATCGAGAAAAATAGTTCGAGAGAGCGAGAACACAAGGGAGAGAAAGGGAGTAAAAGAAAACCTCTGCGATTTTATTGATTTATTTAAAATTCATCCCTTCATTGTTTTGCGATGCTACAAATAATGACATTTTCTAATAAAACGAATTCATGTAGTAGTAACAACAACATTCGCAATAAAAATATTTATCAAAATGTATCAGCTGATCGATTTTACGTTGATTAATTAAATATTTGTTCAGTTTGGATTACAATTTGGAGGAAAAAAATGGACAATCAATTTAACACCATGAATAATTTAAGCGCGTGGAAATTGGTTGCATAAAATGCGGCTTGATTGCAAAGGAAATGTATTAAATCCGTTATATGTATGTTATGCTATATAATATAAGTTGTTTGCCGATGTTGTATAATTTTTTGTTTTTGAAAATTTGAATTTTAAAATAGCGAAATATTGCGCGTAGAAAAACTGCACGCTCCAAAATCGTTCTTTGATCGGGATTTAGAATCCTGTTTTGTATTCAATGTAGGCATTCAGTGACCGATATCATGCATTTCTAACGTAATGATTTCATTTGCATAGAAATGACGGTAAATATTCGTGCAGTCAATTTGAAGCGGACTCGAATGCGTTGCTGTAAAAGCTCTGATCAAAAAGAAAAGTTTCCGTTGTGTTTTGTTGGTTTTTGGCGCTTGTTTTTTTCCAGTGCTGCTACCGTTACGAAGTTATCGTTAATTGATGTTGCTTTAAAAAATAGCGCTGAATGTGTGTATGAGTTTGTGTGTGTGTGTGTGTGTGTTAAAAGTGATGTAGTACTTTTACTTTATTTAGTGAAGTTTTACGTTTCTAAGACTTAAAAGGATTATGTGGATAAGGGCAACTTTAATGTTTGATTTGTTTTATTTTAGTCACGTTCTGTTATCATACTGCACTTAAAACTAAATCAGAAAAAGTATTTCGTAGATGGAATGGAGGCGAATAGCGAACTCAATCAAACATTGTTAATTTTCAGCAGCTAGAAAACTAATCATTATAGATATGCTATTTGCGTCATCATATAGTGCTTAAGAAAATCCAATTTAATGATGTTGTAAATAACATTCAATGAATATTCATTTCATTGATTTATAAAGTTTATCAGGTGTGGGAAAATTTGAATATATTGCCGAGCTAAAATTATATAACCAAACATATTTTTCGGAGGTATGTAGGTATAACTAACATATCTTTCTTGTACAATATAATGTTTTTTCGATTAATCACACAATTACTTAATTGCCTGTTAGATGATTTTTCTTTTTCATTTTTGCCATTTTTGTTCTGTCATAAAAACGAAGGCAAAAAGGAGATAAAATATTAATAATACTCGAAGCAAAGTGATGAAGAATCAACTAGGTTTTTGTTGATTTGATAATGAGAATTGCTTCTTGGAAACGTGAGTTAGATTTTAAAAGATGTTAACATCAATGCATTTAGCGAACTCAAATTAGGTTTATTCTCTCTGATCGCCTAGCATTCTACTTAATTTTTTTAATCAACGTATCTCGAATACGTAAACTAAGTTTTTCAGATTATTGGTTTTGGATATTATCTTTGAAGAATATCAAGAATTATTTAATATTTTGTTAATTCTCGTGCTATATCTATCTCATAAGACATCCTCAAGGATTTTTTCCTACTTTTCATTCGAGTTTTATCGAAAAAATGTCCAAAACAAAAAATCGAGATACGGGTACGTTAATCTGCCTTCAGGATTTTGGTCTGTCTTGTCGTATAGGTTCACCTTGTAGAAAGTGGAATTAAGAGACCGATTATTCACGTGAGTTAGCTTTTAAAAGTGGTTAGCGAACTGAGATTAGGTTTATTCCCTGATCTTCTAGCTCTTGACTTTATTTTTTAAAACAATTTATGTCAAATACATAAGCGAAATTTAAAAATCGGATTACACCATTACATTCGCTCACTGGAAGGTGGATTAACTTTTCAGATTTTTGGTTTTGGATATTTGCCTTGACTAAACTCTACTGAGAAATATCTAATGTTTCCTCAATTCTTGTGTGATATATAATACTATATCGTCAAATAGTTTTTCCTACGTCCCAATCGAATTTCACCAAAAAATTTGTCCAAAACCGAAAACCCAGAACCGGATACGTTAATCTGCCTCCAAGGTTTTGGTCTGTTTTGTCGTATATGCTCGCCTTGTATACAGTGTAATTTACGGCTCGATTATTTAATGTTTACATTTTTTAAAAACTTGTATCCTGATCCCAAAAATTATACACGCCGAATCTATACAACAAAACTTCATCGTTGATGAATATGCTCGCTTGCACATTTGTTGAATTTAGTGACTAATACAGCGAAATTAAATTTAATACTTTTTATTTAATAGAAGCATAAATAAGCGTTAATTTTAGATTAAATCACACACTTTGTTGCAGCTGACAATAAATTACTATTATTTGCATATGAATTCAAAATACTAATAAATTTAAAAAAATCAAACATAGCGCGCAAAAAATATTATCTCTGCAGGGCAAATGGTTGTGCATCCGAATGTAATTCCATCGAAAATAAATCTTGCACATGCATGTATATATGTCCATATTTTGATCAAACAAAAACACTACGCGCGCGCTGATCTTTTTTTAATTAAATTGTTAATCTGGCCTGCTAAGTAAATAATGCCACTGCCACGGCAGTGGCGGTGATTCACTGATATAAAAAGCGCTTATCGAAAGGAAGAACATTAAATCTATCGCATGTAAAATTAAACGAAAAATCCGCTTCGAGATCGACGAGGAAAACTTTTGTAAGGATGCATAAAGTTGACTTTTACATTACATGCACTCTAACGGTATTAACTCCGACGATGTTGTACGGCTTTAATAATAACCAAAAAGCGTGGCATTGATGTATTTGCCGTAATCAATTTTGATTGCTTTTTCGGTTGCACAATGCGAAATATGATGATTTATGCGAAAATTGTGCACTACTTTTTATTGATTAATGTGTAGTAACGCTGTTTGTAATATTTGGTGGGTGGCTCAAAATGTTTGTTTATTTTTCTGATCATAAATTTTACACCTACCTACCTACTACCTACATATACACACAATAACGAAAAATTTCTCTTGTTCTACTTTTATTTTCTTGATGCAAAGTTTGCAACCGCGCGATGTAAACAAATTTAAGTTTTAATAGAATTTTAAATGTTGTATGTGTATCGTTTGGCATTGATAAATTCACGTATTTAATCAACGCAACACAATGAATGCATTTATTGTCAAATTTATGATTAATAGTCGCAGTAAAAGTGCGATTTACTCGTCTACAAAATGGGAATTTTACTATAAAAATTATATGGCATCAGTACATTGTTTTACAGCCGCGTGCGAGGAGGAGGCATAGCGCATACATCTTCTTTACGTATTTGCTTTTGTCTTTGCGGTTTTATTGTGCCGAAGAGTAATAAAGTACGGGGGTGAAACACCTACTAGACATAGGTGGATGTGTTCGTGCATATGTACGTTTTTTTATCTCAACGCGCGTATTATTGATCAAAAAATATACGAGACGAACCAGCAGCATAAAAATTTTTTGTACAGTATAGTATATAAATATAAAGCGCATGCAAAAAATATTTTTACCTGAACCAAGTCGCCGTATTCACCACCAGCTGCCTTAAAGGTTAATATACATATAAAGGGTATTTTATCTTCTTTTGGACGATGTAGTTCGAAATCATAAGTTATTCCAACATCCCCGTAGAGTGTGCGATTGCATGCTGAAAAAAGTTTAAACTGCATAAAAATTTTTATTCTCCCAACTTTATATATTTATTCATCACTATAAATTCACTATTCGTCATTTTTATTTCGCTGAAACATCTTTAGACTCAGCTACATTATATGAAATTTGAATATATTCGCAATATAGATTGTTGAGTAGCTAAATTTTTTTCTGGAAATTTACGCTATGACTGAAAACGTTTGCTCTTTATTAAATTAGAGAAAATGGTAGCTAGTTTTCAAAGTTTTATTATATTACTTCTAAAAAGATGATGGTTTTTTACCGTTCCATACATGTGTTGCTCAAAATGCATGTAAGTCATACAAAAAAGAAATAATGCATGTGAGTATGTTATAAGGCATACAAAAAAATATTACTTTTTGAGGTTAATAAGGTTTCTTAACTAATTTTAAAATTTGCATTTTAGTCCTTTGACTCAGAAAACTTCCATTCGAACAGCTTCTTTATCACGTTATTTAAATATAATTTTTATAGTTTCTAGAGAATATTTTCTAGTCATTTAAGAAATGTTGAAGATAGTAGGAAGCAAATAGTAAATAGAAATGTCATAGAAGTAAATAAAATAATTGAATTAGACATTAGTATTTGAAATATCGTGGAGCTATATTTATGTTGAAAAAATAATTAATGATTTTAAGATCGTTGGAGGATGCCAGAATTGATTTCTGTTTAAAGAAATGACCCGTTTCTAAAAATGAATGAAATTTCCTTATAGAATGTGCTTCAAAATAAACTGATTATTTCACAGACAAATTTAGTTTTGTTTACTCTGGCGTTTTATATTACTAAAATAAAATTCATCAAGAACTTATTGACAGTTCGGTAACAGCTTTTTTGCAATGCTCTTTACTCAACTTTGTGGCAACTGCCGTACTATTTTGCGATAATCACTTTTTATAGACAGGTGCATCTACATGTATTTTATGTATGTGGATATTTTTGTGTTTAACGAATATTCAATTAAAGATTCGTTAAAATAGTTATATTCACTTTTAGTCTACGAATACAGAATCTGATAAAACACGATTTTTATAAATTTTTTGAAATGAGCCCTGTTTAAAATAATCGGCAGTCTGTAAAATGTTTGGTCATAAATGTGAGATAGGTAATTAGTTACTTGCTTATTCGCACAAATTAAGTTGTATCTTAAATATATTGTTATATGAAAATTTGCATAACTTATTATTAACTATTAAAAAGTAGTTCACCCAAGAGCTTAATACGCTCGTTGAAATTTATAAGCTCTATAAAATTTGAGAAAATCTAAACTAAAATTTTGAATCTTAAAGATTAGATTCTAAAATATTCCTTGAACTTGATGATAAATTGAAAGCTTTCATTTGTATAAAAAAGGGCTAATTCACAGGGCGTAATCTGTGTCGCGTGCAATAGTAGAACACTTGACAGTTGATGTCATCGCTATAAAACACTTGCATTTCTAATCCAATATTTTTGTTATTTTTTTTTAATTTGAATTAAAAATTCATATCTATTATAATGAAAAAAGGTCTAAATATCAAGATTTTGGTAAAAACTACACATCCGTTTATTTGTGACGCTAACGATTTACCATTATCCTAATGATAGCAGGGGTATGGCAATTATTTACTTCACATCATTCTTTAGCCGACAATTTTCTGTAACATTTACGTCACTGCTCATATATTTCTAGTCTTTTTCAGACTTAAGCTGTTTTAATAAAGTTAATGATGTTATTAGCAGTCACTTGATGAACCATATTTGTATAATAATAAAAGAAAAACACTTGATAGGTTCACAAAATAATTAATTAGACCAATTGTAATGGGTAG
>JARJDW010008049.1:0-20722 GCA_030264715.1 Adinopsis sp. GC000173 | reverse complement strand
TATGACTTTTTGATTAATTGTATACCTATGATAATTAATTTTAGGAAAAAAGCATATATTCAAAAAATTAAATAATTAATAAATATCGATTTAAAATCGCAATGCAGTCCTATTTTAACAACGATTAAAAATTAATAAATTAAATAATAATAATTTTATAACAAGCAATATTTTTGTTAAATTGTAGTAGTCACATTAATACCAATTATTAAGAAGAAAAAAGTGATTGATGTAATAATGCTTACGATTCGATATAGCCATCATTCATAAATATTAAATATCACTGTTTATAATATTCCACCACATCAAGCCTCTAAATTATTACATTATTTTTAATGTAATATAATAGAAAGAGCGAATGAATTATAATTATATTTCACACTTATTATTCATTCATTCAAATTCAACGAATTGCGGAAAAGGAAATAATATCTGCAGATGCAATTTGAGAATAATAATTACATCATAATAAAAAATGCTGGAGCAATTCCGCATTCAATTCCATTTCTCAATCTGCTGAATTGAAATTGGTTGAATGGCTAGAGAAAAATTGCATTCCATCCGATAGTTTAAGAATGGCTGCCTTTGTGATGGCACAAATTAACAAATATTGTACATACATGATGAATAGTTTTGTTTGCACTTGTATGTATACTAAGATAAAGCAAGTATTTATCGGATTTTTAAGGATTAAAAAACAATTAATAATAATTTATTTAATTGATTTCAAATATTAACTGATTTTTTATTTTTCTACAATATTAGCATTCGAGTTGATGCATTTTTAACTATTGTTATAGTTTGTATATTCACGCCATACTAAATTGGAGAAAGGTCCATGCATAATATATAGTACCTACTTACATAGAATTGTAACGTTCTAAAACCGGGGTGGCTAATTTTCCAGCAAATCATCTTTTAAGTTTAAGAATAAGTGCAGGTAACCAAACCCATAATCTTTAATGAATATGTCATATTAATTTCGCTTTTTATCCAAAATNGTACCTACTTACATAGAATTGTAACGTTTTAAAACCGGGGTGGCTAATTTTCCAGCAAATCATCTTTTAAGTTTAAGAATAAGTGCAGGTAACCAAACCCATAATCTTTAATGAATATGTTATATTATTTTAGATTTTTATCCAAAATTTTAATATGAGCGTCTAATGTTCATTATACCCCTTATAAACAAAAGATTCAATTTCAAAGCCTATCATAGGACAGTGCGGCGTATGTTACATTGTCTTTGCATTTAAACAAGAATTCTAACACAAGCATCTGTAAACTCTCAATATCTACTACTTATGAACAAGAGATTAAAATTTAAACCCTGCCTATCATAGGAGCTTGCTACATGTTGCAAGAACTACCATAGAGTCTATAAAAATCTAACCAAATCATCTATTGACTCTAAGAATAAGCGCAGCTAACTGAATACAAAATCCATGGTCTATAGGGGCAATCTTTATTTCGATTAACCTTTTGAAACATTCAATGCAATCAATCTTTACTGAATATGTTATATTCTCTTCGCTTTTTATCAAGAATTTTAGTATCAACGTCGGTAAACTCATTATACTATTTATGAACAAAGGATTAAAATTCAAATTCTATCATGGGACATTGCAGCATATTGCAAAAAGCACTACAAAGTCTGCAGAAATGCATTAATTAAAATAGAGATGAAATAAAAAATGTGCGTTATTCATCACTCATAACATTATTAATCAGTGCAATGATTTAATTAAATAGTTCTGCCGTTGGGTATGTCTATGAATGGCTTTGTAATGAGGCAAAAATTTCCATCGCTCCTTTTCATACGATTTAATTCTCCGCTTTGCACTCAAACAATTATCTGTAATTTATTATGCAGTTTTAGTAGTATTTTTATGGCAATGCATGTTAACAAACCTTTAGTATCTACATTACACACAAATAATTTTGTTCGCGCAACTTTAGTTTTGCATTCGTAATTTTGTAGCTATACGTTTCTGCTTGCGCATAAATGCAATTGTTAATTAGCGCGAATACAATAACAAAAAAAATTATACGTTATTTTTCAAATGAACAATTTTAGTTAAAATTGTGCTTTGTAATCAAATATATTTTAATTTATTATTGTCCAAACTTTAACAATAACGTTGAAAACTTTACCTCAATTTTTCACGTTAATCAGTCTAGCAAATTTTCTAAATAGTTTGAACAGATTAGCAAATATTTCACTTGTTATTTTGTTGTGCAAAATTCCGCTTCGCACATAAACAATTACTCCTAGTTTTTACTTGATTATTGTGCAGAGATTAAATTGTTAATCAGATTTGGGCGTAGGTGTGCTCGCCTCCAAATTTCATTTAAAATTTACAATGAATATTTGAGTGCGGCTGGCGCATCTTCCAGCTGTAAATTACTCGCAATTATCCTGCAACGCGACAAACGTCGCAGCTTGTAAATTCACACATGCCCACACATAACAAACACACACTGCAATTTTTCTGCGTCATTGCGCTTCGATATACATATATATACATACCGTACTGGTCATTCCAGGAAAGTGCAAAACGACAAATTCGTCGGGCCAGTTCTTCGCCACGTAGAAATGAAAATCCCAAACGCGATCGTTCAAATAAGTCTTGATCGTTTGATGAAACTGCAATTAAAAAATCATCAATTGATAAACAAATCGTGACTCGGTAACACCGCGCCGGCATGACGTGAAAATGTGCCGAATGAACGGGCATATAATTTTTCCAGCCGGCATTTCTATTTCGATATGATTGCGGGCTCGCGCGACATGCAATGCCACCGTCGAAGCGCTCGTGCACTCGTAGTTCACACGCAATTTTTGCGCCATGAAAATCAAGCGACAATTATCTCACACTCGTATTGAGTTTTTTTTTTGTTGATTGTTTCTCTAACAACTCTAATAATGCAACAACAATTTTTGTTTTAGTAAAAAATTTAATCAATAACACAAATGCATTTGATATGTATGTCTTTTTCAATGCGTGTTCTTACCATATTTATACATACATGGTTAAACAATGTAGTGATTCAACAAACTATAAAAAATAAGCGTAAGATTTTAAATTACACTACGCTCAAATTAAAAAACTTTTTTGTGACATATTAAACAATTATTAAAATCTAAATATAAAGTGCAATATTACGTTTTCATGATAAGTCACTTTAAAACTCTTAAAAACATCATATTTTTTATAGTAAATAAAAAGTATTTAAAAAATATAAATCAGTTTACAGGACTATTCATTCAAGAAAATTTAATTTCTTTCATGTTTTTCATTTTCTGATCTATTAAGAGTATTATTTTGTGTCCTATTCTTATTGTAAGTCCCAAGAAAAGTCACACGAAAGTGCTACTAATAGCATTGTATTCGGAACATCTCAATAGGTATACTTTACACTCAAGAATGCCCAACTTTATCGAAACGATAGTATTAAGTGTTTTTTTTTAAACTAAACCTTAGTTTTGAAAGTTATAAATTTCATTCCCCAAAAAAATTCTCTTTTTAAGTGTCAAATGAGTGCATCAAACATTAAACACATTTTCAACAAAAAAAAATTGTGATCATCGACCGATTCCAACTTTATCCTTGTGATTTAAAGCGAGTAAATCGAGTTTTTGGCAAGGTTTTCCGCAAATTGTTCCAAAGCCAACAAATTTCTTGACATTAAAATGATAAACATACGTATCAAAACTTGCACTTATTGGAGATAATATGCAGTAGCACTTCAAAAAAGATTAATATGTATCTTGATCGCCGCCTTATCTCTGCGTTAGTGGCATTGCCTTTCCTAATCCAAAAAGTTTCTTGAAAAACAAAGAAATGTAATCCATTATTTTTCGAATAAATGCCTTTGATCATCTGTATCTCGCTTTTCAAAAATATTATCAGGCTAAGCTTAGTGACCTTAAAAATATTATATTTCGTACTAAAAATATGTTTATACAGTTTTGTTATTGCTTGTATCATTATTGCTTGAACGCATGTTAAAAATGAACACAAACAAAGAGAAAATATGCTATATTTTGCAATTTTTCTTTAATAGAGACGAAAACGCAAGCTAGACGACTGCAATTGTGAACAATAGTCCGAACAACAATAGTCCGGATAGTCTAAGAGCCAATCATATGCTGTTTCGATTTAGTCTATTCCATTTCAGTAGTTTTGACATCAAAGGTTCAAAACGCTCTTGAAGAGAAATTGTTAAAAATGTCGTTAAAAAAATGAAAATCATTGAGTCCAACTATCATGCAAGCTCTGTACCAAACGTTACACAAAACACCGTTTGGTACTACTTCAGAAAGGCAGAAGCTTCCTATGAGATAATCATAATAGATATACTTATAAAATGGCAATAGATATCGAAACAAATCGGTGCAAATTTGATTTAAATCGGATCATTTTAACTATACTAAATACGGGCTTCAAATTCATGCAAAACTAATGGATTACTTTTTACTACACCTTATATTTAAACACTTCAAAAAAGAATAATATTCTTTCTATCCTTTCTTTGTCCTGAATTAAATCGAACAAATTATTCTTGGTGATATTGCCTTTGGTTAATTTTTTTCAAAAAAATTATTGACATTATAGAACATAGCATAGAACTTTATATTTCCTCAAAATCATAAGGCAAATACATCAAAATATTAATAATTAAGTGTCAAAATAATAGTTTGAGTAAAAGATTAATACCAATTTTATGAAAATTGCAAATTTTCAAGCCGGCAAAGTGATAAAATGCATAAGCGCAAACATAAATTATTTATACGAATGAATCATGAGAATGTCCAGCTCTCGAGAGGAAAATTTTATACGCTCCTCGACAATCTATAAAATCAGCAAGTTTTGAGTGATTCAACACACATATATTGTTATCAGTTTTCTGAAATGTTTTAATAAATGCATCTTTTTTTTACAGCGAGGTGTCGTCAATCAAAAACTGGCCCGCAGCTAAAAACTACTAATATCAAAACTAATCTATCATTATTTTTCTCCAACGGCGCTCGATATGATAGGATAATCTTTTACGGTATAAAAAATATATCTACATATTTTTTTTCTAAAAATTCTGACACTTTAAAATTACTCAATTTTTAAAAATGCTGTAACATAAAATTTGCATGTGAATCAATGTGATAAAAAAAGGGCTTTGTACTAAACTAACACTTTGCGAAAAAATTTACAAACGTCAATAAAAATGCCAGGATTGCATTTTATGGTCGCTAGCGTGTCGTTATTAATAATGATAATATGTAAAACTTGGTTAGTTTCGCTAGAAATACAAAATAAAAAAAACATATTTCACCCACGACATTTATTCATGATTATTATTATTTCACTGTTAATTTTATCGTTATAAATGTGGGTATACATGTATTTATATATTTATAAAAAAACGTAAACATAACGATTGAATTATACTGGCTCTGTATTTGTAAAGGATTATCGAAATCTCTAGAAAGTTGTGAAAAATTGTGTGCGTTTCTAATGACTCTAAAAATTGGTTTATTACCATTATTTTAATATTTATTTAAATTAGTATTATCATTAATGTAAAGACATTTAATTATTATTTTTTTACTTCCTTAAAAGTATATTTAACATTTCAAAATGAAAAAAGCAACAAACTTTGTAGTAAATGTCTTATAGAATAGCTATTTATGTATTAAGTACGTAATAGAAAGCTTTATGGACGTAACTAGTTAATTTCTGTTTAATATTTTGATCTCTGGAAAGAAAATATCGTTACTACTGATATTTCGTAAATCTTGTAATATTAAATACGTACTTTATTAAAAATAGTCACTTTTTTGCAGAATTAGGTATTTTTTAATCACATTCAAATAATTTTCTAGAAAGTGTTTGATATTATTTACGACATATTATATACAAGTATACAAATTAAAACAAAAGATAGAAATTATCGTTTGTTGCTACTTTTGATTTGTAAATTTAAGTGCATGTAATTTATTACAACATGCGTTTTACGAATAAAAGAAAAAACATCGCAACTACTAATATTTATTAATATTTAGGAAGTAATATGAAATACTTTCAAGAAAAACATCTTATATATGCAATGCGTAAAAATTTTAAATCGTTAATAATTTTTAAATTGTACAATATATTTGAATATAAAATACAAGCATTAAAGTAAGCATTTCAAACTAAAATTAAAAAGTACGATAGAAATCATCGATCGTTGCGACCTTTAATGTGTAAACATATTTGATATGTTTTAAGCGTATCAGAACTATTACAGTTTAATGTCTTATTTGTTTTTAAGTTTTTACATAAAGATCTTTAACATGCTTAAATGAAAGTTTAAAAAATCTATAAGCACGTTGTAAAAAGAACACAGAAGTTTATGGTAGATAGCGTTTATGGTCGCTTGTAAGAACATTGTTCTAGAACGTATTCGATATTGTTAGATTTTTATATCTTCTTTAGAGATGTGAAAATAGTGGAGGTTAAAGTAAATACTTCAAACAGAAATTAAAAGATTTTGTACCAATTGTTGCAACTTTTAATATCTATAATTTAATATTCAAATATGGCATACATACGTATAATTAATAATTTCCCGCCATTTAAAAGCAATATTAGATACTTTTTAATCAAATATAAAAAATGTAAGAAGATGTAGTAAAAATAACAATGAAGTTTCGAGTAAACAACGTTTATGTTTGCTTGTAAAAGCATTTTTCTGGAACTTATTTGATGTTTTCTTTAGGTATATCAAAATGGGGATGTTAATATAAGCATTACAAACTGAAATTAAATATCGTCATCAATATTGTTGTTATTTAAGTAGACAGCTATAAGTTGGTATTTTGTTATTCTGATACTTTTTATATTATTTAAGTGTGCCATGGTTGCTATTTTGTTTTTGTATAAGCATTTTTAAAGCTTTTTAATTAAATTAATGCTTTTAAAAAACATATAGTAGATGTAATAAAAATGACAATAAGATTTGTGGTAAACATATTTTCATTGGAAAAATTAGAATTTGTAGTATACAACTTTTGATCATCTTGTTATATAAAAAATACGAAGAAGTAGTGAAACGACAAAAAGCTTTGTGGTGAAAATTCTTTATAGTTATTTGGAAAAACATATTTCTAAAATGTATTTGTTATTTTTAATATGTTTCTTTGGACATATCAAAATGTGGATGTCAAGATAAACAATATGGGTACAACAATGCATCTTTGAAAATAAACGAACGCGTATTTTTTAGCTCTATTATAATATTAGATCTAGTAAAGGTTTTGCTGTAGTACGATTTATAAAAACGCAAAATGTGCAAATTGCGCCTTTAAGTAAAACTAATTACACATTTTAATGCAAATAACATTTTGCATTTAAATTAGGACGAACGCAAATCGAAAAAGATGCGATGACGGTTCTATTGCTCTTTAGCGTAAGTGATTACCTCACATAAGAATAAAAGCATTCCCAGAGAGGATGCATTATTAGCAAACATAGATCGAGAAAGTAAAATTAATAGACAATCAATGTATTCATCATCAGTCATCAAATCGGAACAATGTAGGTACTTTGAAAGGACTTTATTTTTGAAAAACAAAGGAATAAACCTAAAACTTAGATTGTTTTCTAAAAACAATTATTGGTTTTTGTAGGCATATATTCTATACCCTGATTACTACGGATTCAATTTTAGCGAAATCTATTAATCGCTCTGTGCCGGGTATTTTTGTAATATTAAAAAATCTATCATAGTAAGAAAAGTTTGTGATTACTGACTTGTCTAAAAGATGTTTTAGTAATTTTGACATATTAAAGTGTCGAATATGTCGTGCCTTACATGTAAACCTGTCGCTTAATAGAGAAAAATTGAAAAAGAAAAACACAATAATAAATGGAAAGGAGCTAGCAACACTGAAATTAAGAAAACCAAAGCACAAATTAGGATGGTTTGGATATACCTAATTCGGTTTTATAGTATGGGTGATCCGGTTGATAGAGGTAGCGGTTATAAAAGGTCCAGATAATCGAAATTTTACTGTTTTTTTTTCATTAAAATATATATTATAGAACAGCATTAAGAAATTCTAAGAAAATCGTTGATCAAAAATACTTTACGTACGTAAATCAATTTTTTAGTATTAGTGATCCGGTTGATAGAGTGGTGGCGGTAATAAAAGGTCCGGATAATCGAGTTATAACTGTATTTTCATTAAAATATACATTATAAAACAACATTAAACGATTCTAAGGAAGTCATTGATCAAAAATACTTTGAGTACTTTCATATACCACAAACTGTGCATTTAAAATCATAAAAAGTGAGGTAAAACGGTAATGAAATCTATTTTTTATCAGTTTTGGCCGCAATTCTACTTTTAATTTAAAACTAAATAATTTGGAACGCTATTAATTTTTTTATGCAAACACTGTATTTTTTCGTGTTTGCACGAGAATGTATTTTCATCAATAAATAAACGAAAAATCAATGTTGTTTTACAAAAAAATCAAGAACTACTCTAATCAATTAATGCGGTTGTTTTTGTTGCACATTTATAATGTGCTTATTAAAATTTATAAACTCTTGCTCAATACCAATCTATCATTTTAACCTTCCCCAGCGCTTGCACATGGTATAGAATTTTGTGGTGTGACCTCCTATACGTGCGCATTTTCCGCTCGTCGCGAGTCGAGCACGCACACAACCGGTAACCGGCATGCAACCCCCCCAACAACCACCACCACCGACCACCGCCGTATCCATTCGCTGAATGCATAATTAACGCGCGCCACAGCCGCACTTCTTCTTCGGCCGCCAAAATTTACAATAAAACTTTAATTGAACGTATATAATATATTGAAATAAAATCGTTGCATGCACCTGTTGCGTGTGCCGTCGCCCACCCCCGCCCGCGGTCGGTCCTTTTTTTCGGACTGGGGATTTTTCGGCGTGTCATCGGCGGGCAATAAACTTAAAGATTATTGCTTGTCGCGCGTTAATTACACGCGCATGCAATGCGCGGGGCGTCCCCGCCGCCACCACGCCGATTTCACCGGCGGCGCACGTTTTATGAATGCGATCGTACGATTTAATTAATTTCTGCGTCGCATGAATATTTATAAAATATACATTCCTCCACATTTTTCGCTGTTACGCAATTCAATAATGATGATGGAGAAATGATTTCGTTATAAATTTGTTGTTAAATAAATATTTTATTAATTAATTAATTAATTAACAACGTGTAGGTATATACTGTTTTTATATTCCCTTTTAACATAATATAAAAACATTTTTTTAAGAATTTTAATTTATTTAATGAACAACAAACAAGTAATTTGGAATAAAATATGATACCTATCTTTCAGTTCTGTTCTTATTGCAAACAACAAAAAATGATTGTTTAAAATTTTCAGTTTGTTCTTGTAATTATCAATTTGTTTTCAACTCATTCTTCATTAAAAAATATATTTTACACATTAGACTAGTTTCGGCCCATTACTGTGAAATCATAAGTAGTTAAAACCTTCAATTTATTTTAGAGAATTAGATGTCTTTCTTATCAGAATCACACTTTTTATTTGTATTTAGAATTATTACTATGATCTACTATATTTAGAATTATTACTAACTACTGTTTTTCCTTTTGTGGAGTGTTAATTTTTAAGGATTTAGTATATTAATGATAGCATAATAAAGGAACAAAAACTGAGCCTTCAAACCGAAATCGACCTCAACACCAAAAATCGAGAACAAAAAGGATATTTTTTCTGGAACCCAAACCGGAACGAAACCGAAAACTGAAACATACTTATGCCGGCTTTTCTCACACTTCAAAACCGAACTAAAGCCTGAAAAAAAAACAGGAACCGAAAAGCGAAAAAAAATAATAACGATTCGGAATCATGATTAAAACTAATCTAATCTATAAAATTATTATTTTTTAGTAGATATATACAATAAAGAAAAATTTAAGAACAAATAAAAATTGTTTTAACAATAAAAAATATTATCTGAATCTGATTTGATAGAGTAATTGTCGAATTTTTGATAGATAAAATTAATTTTTATTTCAAATTGATAATGATAATGATAGCATTGTTATCTTGTTTTGCAAGAAAACTAAGACGATAACTAATTTATTTCATAATTTTAGAAAAAAATAATCAGGTTTTCCTATTATCTGTTTTTATATTCTTTTATTTTATGCAAAGCATATTCCAAAAGCTTTTGATGTGATTGATGCACAACAAACAGACAATTTATAGCAAAATTCGACGTTTTTCAAGTGTGTTTGAATAACAAAAAATACAAATTGCGCAAAAATGTTTTTTTCCTAGAAACAGCTTTGTCCAAAATGCAAAAAAAAGATCAATAAATAAATTGTCCAGTTTCCCATGAATTTATTATTGTTGATTTCAAATTCATATTAATTGTAAAAATATTGTATAATGTTTTACAAGAAAATGAAGACGATAATGAAAAACTGACTATAAATATGTTACAACAAAGAAGAACGTAGACATCATTTCAAAACTTATTTTTATAGTATTTATTTGGCATACAAGTAGAAAAAAGATGTAAGTTGTACAAATTTATTTACTTTATTGTATTTCCATAAAATACTGGTAAAAAACTTTCCTAGCATTTTTTCAATTTGATACTGACAATGGTAGTAAAGGGTAAAGGCTACTTAAAAAAGCCCAAAACGTTAGTAGGAAAAAATTCAATTATGAAGATAATTTTAATATTTTGTTGTTTATCAAAAATGATGGTGAAAACTAGTATGTGACTAAAAACTTAAAATAAAATCTAAAATCTAAAATAATTAATAGAATAATCGTCCAGTTTTCGATAAATGGGATTATTAATTTTGATTTCAAATTGATATTGAGCATGATAACAAAGTGTAATCGCATTAAATTAAATTTAATTATTATTAAACTGATAAAATTGTAAAAATTATTTTAATATTTTGATAGTTGTATTTATCTGTAAATTATCGAATTTTTTGTTTATCTACTGATTTGTTGACGAAAATAGTGACAATTTCTTAAGAAATTTGTCACTTTAACAGACAACCGAAAGAAAGATAATTTTTTTAAATGTTTCTAACATAGTAATCGTCAAAAGGTATTACTAATTTTTATTTCAGATTAATACTGACTATGACAAAAACTTCTAATCGTCAATTAATTATTATTTGACAGATATATAAAATTTAATAACAAAAATTAGTATAATGTTTTGATACGTCAATTTGTAAATGATAAGATTCCAATTTTCGTTTGCTATACTGCTTTATCGAGATAAATTGTCCAAAAAAGAAATTTATTTAACGTTGTTAGAAAATCAAATGAACAAAGTGTGTTCACCAAATACAATTTAATTATTAGACATGCAAGTAAAAACACATTGTTTGATTTCATTAATTTTGATTTTTTTATCTGTTGATTTCAAAGATTCACTTCTCCATAATTTTATTACTTTGCCGACAAAAACGTGAAATAATGTTGAACTTTGTGTTATGCAAAATGGGCAATTAATTAATAAACAAAGCATCCAGTCAGTTTGATTGACTTAAAGCATCGGGCTCGATTAATTAGCAATTAATTAAAATTACGGAAGCAGAGAAACGGTTGATGTGTGTGTGAGAGGATATCAAAAACGTCTTAATTGAAAAAGATCGGTAAATAAATGATAGACTGTTTTGCATGATTATAGATAGATTGTAATACCTTAATAGATTCCGGCAAATAATTCTCCAATAATTGCAATATATCGGTGAGTTCTTCTTCTTTAACCAATCTGAAATTTTTACCTTCTGGTAATACTTCTTCCATTGCTGGGATGCAAACAGAATTAATTACAATTAATCGTAATGATGATCTAGCGGCGCCTTACCTCGTTGGAAAACGAGCCGGTTGTTGATATTTTGCGCGCACTGATTTTACCGAACTGCAGTAAGTGAATTTGTTTCCGGTACGATTTGTTTAGGTATGCACTGTAATTGGTTCGTATCTATTAGTTTTGGGTTTATATTGAGCAGAGTGCTAGGAAAAACTTTAATGTTTTATGATGAAAAGCACATTGATCGAGCCGCAGGGTGCGGAGAAGCCTGCATCCCCCGAGCGCCTCCCTTCTACTGCAGCAACCCGCGGTACAGCACCCCCAGCAGTTGCCAAACTATTTCGGAAATCGCGCGCAGAATGCGCGTCAGCACAACCCTTTCAATAATAAAATTATTCTATTTAATAATACGATTTTTCTAAAGCGGAGGAATAATTAGCTCAAAGTGCATTCGGACACTGCAGCTTTTACAATGCAAATCAACATAGTGGCATCCCATTATCAATAATTACTCACAATACAAATTATACATTTTTTATTCAAGGCTGAATTAATTAGTAGGGAATTGATAAAATTTTTGTAATGATTTGGAAGCGTTGCGATGCGTTGTTGTTCCCTCGTACATAATTAATCGACGCCGCACGAGAAAAAAAAACTTTGTGAGAACTGCTGTTTGGCGAAATAACGATCGCGCCAGTCTATAGTTTCGACTTGGTGAGCAACCCCTTTAAGTTTAAATGGCAAAACAGCGGAAACGCATTTCATTGATTATCAACTAAAACGGTGAAAAAACGGCAGTCGCTGCAGCTCTTGATGACAAACCTGTGCGAAAGGCGTATTAATCCATTCGTGTGCAATTATTTCAACATCAAACATATAATTTAGTGATTTCTATTACGATACATACAAAAAAAGAGATTATTGATTTGTCTATCTAGTATAATATTTCAATTATTAAGGTAAATGTGAGTAATGTTTTAGCTGCTTAAAAATGAAAGTGTGGATACGCATTAAAGGTAAATGAACGTGTAACAACTGCATTTTTATTTTATTTTTAGACCGATTGCTGCATTAAAAAAGCTGATTTTTTAATAATAACAATTTTATCGATTGCTAGAATGAGTTTTGAATTATGCATGCCACCCCACCTACCGATATCGTTAGAAACTCCTAGTAAAAATCTTGTGAACCAGATAGCATTCTTACCGGCAATCAGTATACATTCAATAACAGGTTAGGCTGGTGCTGATTTACCTATTTTACCGCATTATATCATTCGTTTGCAATTCATTTCGATTAATTCCATGTATTGCAATTAGGTAATTTACACACAATAAAATTAAAATCTGCACTCTAGTGGTAGAAGCATAAATCATCATTCATTTTAAATTTATTAAATACATATCCATTGAAAAGATGTAATTGTACCTATATGTAGTATTGATGTGTAATATTTTTTTAGAATACTTGGATGACATTAAGATGTCTCGACGAAGGGCCAAAGAGTACGATAACGTTGATTATACAAAGCTAGCCGCAACGGATAATGGCTTTATTGATGCACAATTTATCCAACCGCCGGAAAAAGTGCCATGGAAGGCAGTCATCTTTGCAGCAATTTTGCTTGTTGCCGGAACGACTCTACTAATACTAGGCAGTCTTGTTGTAAGCGGACATATCGATGTTAAATATTCGGATCGTATGTGGCCGATGATAATCTTGGGCGTGTTGATGTTTATTCCTGGTGCATATCATATTCGTATCGCCTACTACGCTTACAAACAAGTGCCTGGTTACTCATTCGACGATATTCCTGAATTCGATTAAGTCAAATTTAATATAGATGATGCATAGCCAAAGTTATTAAATAACGTAAAAATGTACTTGAATACAAATGCCTTAATTTTGAGATGATATTATAGAGAGAACGCTTTTGCCAAATTATCAACTATCTATTACAACTAGAAGATAATGTGATGAAAATGGAGACTATTTTATAATGCACTTTTATCTATAGACTGAAAAATGTTACTTATTTGTTATATAAGTTTTATTATTATTACTTATTTACTTAAAAAATATATGAATTTCAGTTATCTAACATACTCAATTTATTATATTTTCACCTTGCAGAGGTCGTATTTTATTGCAATGTACAATCTTTTCTGTAACGAAACACTATTCAATTTCTTCAATTACTATTGTTAGATATTCAGTTAATGTATGATTAAAGAATCCAGTGCAAAAACAAGGCAGTTCCCTTATAAGATTTTTCTAGACGCTAAAAGCTGCGTAAGCTTAAAATATGTTGTGTAATCTAAACGGTGCTAATGACCCTGCTTTTAATATTGTAGATACTTTTGATAGCACAAAACCAACATACTCTAAACATACTGTTTGCTCTAAACCAACCATGTAGACGTAGACACGGTAGACACCCATACTGAAATTGGGTAATAAAAAACAGCTTACAAACGTAGGTCCAACGTTTCGGCCTGCTTGTAAACTGATTAATTTCTCTGTTTTTCATCACCCACCTCCAGTACGCGTGTCTATACAGTTGGTTTTATTCTATAAAAAGTATCTTAAAAATGTGTTATAAATACTAAATTACCGAATTTACACGCATTTAAATAACATGATTTAGGTGGCAAAAATAAAGATCAAAAGCATGCCTGCTTTATCCATCCACCAATAATAGCTACTTTAACTTTTTGCACCCTTATGTAATTTTTGTCATTGCGCTCATATACAGACAAACTACGACATTCTAAGTCTTACAATCAAGGTATTGCCTACATTAAGAGACACTTGTGTACTATAAAATACGTGATAAAAATATACAATTGGCCCACATATGTTTGGGAAAATCATTTTGTACAGCAAATTATATATTTTTTCCGAAATATATAAAATCTTTAAGCTTGAATTTATAGCATACGTTTCCCAGTAGGTTGGCTTAATATAATACTTAACTAAACGCTGCTTTTCTGGCCCGCAAAGGCGGGTAAAATAGAATATTTAAGACATTCAGAACCAAAACGCAAAATTAAAATATTTCAGTGTATATAAAAATGTAAATTAACCTTCTCAACAAAATCTACACTGAATAATTCACGTGTGGATCAATAAATTATGACATGTTTTCAATTTAAGAGCAAATTGTCCAATTATTGATAATACTGTTGCCTGCTTTAAAAAAATGCTACTGAACTATCACTAAAGAGTAGCTTAATAGTAAATATTGGGTGTCCTTTGAGTACAGATTATTCATTAGCGAAACGCTTAATTACCATTCAAAAAGCATTGATTATTTTCACGCCACTTGGTATTTTCTTTCTTATGATAATAACTATTTTGTGAGACAAGCAAATAAAATAGCACAACTACTTCCATTTTCTACAAATCGGCACATCGTTTTAAGAGTGGAATTAATATAAAACTTGTACCTCACGTACTCTTCAATTATCCGTCTGTGATTTAAATGCAGTTTTTCGTTTAGTTTGGCCTAAAATTATTCTCGTTGTTATAAATTACAAAATCTGTATAAAAAACATACTCACCTTCAACGTAATATATTTTACATCAGCAGAAGATAATATAACCATTGTTGCTCATCAAATTAGATGAAGTAAGTAAGAATTCTTATTTGTCTAATTTTCGATTATTTAATAACAAAAGAAATTACTAAAAAAAACTCCAAATTTCAAAATGGATTTACTTTAAAATACTGCGAATAATAATACATGAACCTAATATTCTAAAATAAATTTCGTAACCGTAAATCATCTGAACGGTGTGGAAGCTAAAACCTGCAAAAGCTTATACACATGGGGTTAAAATTACATAATACAGTTCACACTTTACTTGAAAAAATATATTTTATATTCCTTTGTATGAATGCGAAGTATAAAGCTACATTGAAATTGTATAAAATTAGAAATTTATTCAAGAATAAAATGTATAATAAACCTAAGATCACTAAATTCTTTGAAACGTAATAATATAACAATGAATGCAAAAATATATTTATTTTTCGCGTTTTCGCCTTTCTTTTTCAAGCAATAACTTTAACTTGTCCTTATTAATATAATATTTCTGTTCTTTGAAGATGAGAGGTAAGCATAACTTTTGTAACTGTTCCCCAAGCCGAACATCAAATGGAAGAGAGTCACTAGTATATTTATTAATTTCATTATCTGTAATATCACAAGAAATCACATCTATTAAAACATCACTTGGCATCAGAGTTAAATCTAACATCGATTTTATATAATATTTTACGTTTATTTCTATCTCAGCACTAGACATCGTGTCATAGAAGCACATCGTATTAAAAATCACCTAAAATTTTAAATTAGATAAAAAATAATTGCAAATCACTCCTCTTCTACTTACATTAGATTGGGGATAAATTTCAATGGCGATTCCATGGCTGTATAATTGAAATATTTCCTCCCTTTTAATGTATTGATACAAAAGAACAATAGCTTTTCTCAAATTCTGAGGATTGAGTTTCTTGTAATGATCCTTAATTGTTGTTGTATATTCCATACGTGCTTGTTGCAACAAGTTCAAATCAAATAATCTCGTAATATACGCGTTGTAATAATTTTGTACTTCTAGAGAGAAAGAAACATAAATAATTGGATAAATTATTTAAATTGTGTGAGCCTGCATTCTTACCTAATTGAAAACTATTTAGAGAATCAGAATGCTGCAAGAAGTGATGAACGATATTTTTGTGCGTTTGGAATGATTGTCGACTTGCACCGTTCACAAATCCCTCGAGTATAACTTGATGTTGTTGGGTAGTCGAACAAGTTGTCAATACTAAAATATGATTGTTTAACAAAATAATGGCAGAAAATATTCAAATAAAACGTATGCTTATTATTTTGACAAGAAAAGGATTATGACGTTGTACAGGGTAACTCTTAGAGAATAGTTTGTTAGCTTGTAGTCTTTTTTAAAAACAATTAACACTGGGTCTACTACTAAATCATTACATCAAAAGAATTGCCAGTGAATCCTTGTAACTAAAATTTCTTGTCCGAACTGTTGTTGGACGAAGAAAAAGTTTATTCATGGAACATCAAATATTTACCAGTGTGTACTTCTTTAGAAATGACTGAACAGACAAGATCGTTTGTCCGTATTTCATTTAAAAAGTGTGGCCTGTTCCAAATATTTTGTCGCTAGATCTTAATCTTCTAAGGTAACAAATTCAAATGATAAACACCGCGAAATTGATACTTTGACTTCATCTGTACTTGTTTACATGATATTTTTTTGGGTGAGTTTGTTGCAAAACTTATTGGAATTAAGTAGGAAAATGTTATGACAAAACAATCTTGAAAGTGACACCCTGAACGGCAGAGCATCAAACGTTTGTCAGAGTGTGCTTTTTTGAGAAGATCCTAAATCGTTTGTTTATGTTTTATTTAATATCAAATATTCTTTTTATTACCACTAATTCAAATAGCAAAAGGCGGAAAAATGTTACTTCCTACTTCCCCACTGAATTATTGCCTCTAAAGAATAGCCTTAGCTGATAAAGTTACTCTATCAAAACTCTTCGCGGGCGAAGCAATATAGTCAAAAACCTTATCTGGTTGAAATTTAAAAAGCATACGCTATAGTTGCACCGCTTTGCATATTTAATTTATAAATATGAAAATGGTAGCAAATACATTCTTTTGTTTTTACTTACTTTTGTTATTCGATAAAAGCAGAAAGGCATCATCAAAATTGTTAATATTGATTAATATCTGAATGAAATATAGTTGATGTTTAGTCATATCGAATGAGGCACAATCTTTGTTAATAAACTACAAAATAAAGACAATTAAGTATTTCGGCATAGTTTCATGACAACCTAATTTACCGTAATGTGCTTTAGATTATTTGGATGTATAAAAAACTTCTTAATAAAGTAGGTAACTACTCTTGCTTCTTCTTCCTGGAACATCGTTAGCATGCTGTATGCAATGGACTCTACTAGTATTTTTATTTTCGTATGGAACAAATTCTTAGACTCTGCAAAGAATAAATTAAAGATTAAATATTCATAAATCTCCGCGATTAATTTTAAGAAAATATGCAAAAACGCCAGAATAGGTAATGAGTGAAAAAAACTCATAATTTCAATAGAATATCAACGTGTTTATTGCTCAGTCGTCTACTTTAAAAATTTGTAATTGACCGCCATGTTGCAGAACATAGTACATGCTTACTTCCAAACTAATATACACAACCGAAACGTTGATATTTAATTGATATTGTGTTATTATATATTTTTTATACATATTTATGTTTCAAAAATATTTTATACAACTAACATTTTTAGACTCAATTAAAGAAACTGATTATACAGGATGTTACACCAGGAAAGAGAAATATTTTGGGAAAATATAATCTGCATTTGAAATTAAGTGAAAAATACTGTTAAGTAATACTTTTTTTAATCGTTTTAGCACTACTGCAATGAGTTGTTTATCCATATTCAATGTGTTTGGTTTCAAAAAATGTTTTCGTTCGACCTTCTGATATCAAATACATAATGAAAATTGGAAACATTGCAAAAGTTGGATTTATTAACCTTCTCAGGGAACCGAGATTAAGAACCAAGGCCTTAAGGCATGCAACATGTCGTACTTTAACTCATTACATTATCTCCAAAACGGCTGAAAACAAAATAATATTTGTCATAATAAGGTAACCTTTGGCATTACAGTTCTTTTTTAGAATTGTCTGTACTGTCTAAGACCTCGTTCAGACGTTGCGGATTTTTGCCGAATCTGGCAGGTAAAAAATAACCCGTCTTCAGCAAACGTCATCACTATGTGAGATATGAATTTCCAGTCCTCACTCAAAGTGACAAAGAAAAGTAATAACAAAAGTGATAAAACAATTTGCATGTACCAGAATCACATGTGTCATAGCGATAACGTCCACTATAGGAGATTATTATTTATCCGCCGGATGCGGAGAAAACCTCACAGTGTGAACGCGCTCTAATGTTTATGCACTGGTTTTGTACTATTTTGTCTTGCTGAAATTCTTGTCATGGTTTGAAAAATATCAAAAATATATAATTAAAACTAAAATTTTATAAATTTTCAAAGCTAATGCTGAATTTGTCATACCAATTAATGACTTCTGCATCAGTAACAAATTGTTTATGAAAACATAATCCAATGCTTTCGCATTTAAAAAATCTAATCAACTTATTTATTTTAAATAATATTTACTTGACTTCCCAAAATCCTACCCCTTCCACCTGGTACATCCCGTAAACTTACCTAATTGAAAAATGGCACGTTGAAATAAAGCCGCAAACTGGCTAACGTAATCATAAGAATCAAGATATGAATAAATATTTCTCACTAGTTGTTCAGTCTTTGGATCATCACTGCATTCAAATAAAAGTTCGACAAATTCATTTACGGCACTATTTCTAATAGCATAAGACATTTTTTTAACTATTCTATCCGGTAAATCTCTTTTTCTCTGAAACATGCTAATTTTCTGTTCAATAATACTATACGCGGTTGGATCCAATTTGTTTTTATCGATATGTCCCAATGAAATTAAGCGATCAAACCAAAATATTATCTCACTATTATTGTCATACCGATTAATTTTTGTTAATATCGCATTGGAGTCGCAAGTTTCTAACTTTTGAGACAATAAAATTACTTTATCTAATGTAATGTAATGTGCAGCAAAATCTTCTCGATCAATCAATATTGCTCGGAGCATGTTAATCAGTACTGGATATGTATTTCCATACACATTCAAAATTTCCTGAACTGCGTTATCAAGTGGTACATGAATCGATTCTAAAGCACTCAGTGTCTCCCTTAAAACTTCATCTTTCGATAAAAAATCTTTAAAATAAAATAAAAATTCGATGACCTTAAATAATATATGTTTTCGATCCGGTTTTGTGTTGTTTCGTATGATAAGCGAAAAAAGATGCTTAATGAGCATAGAATGCAAACGGTTTACAGGCAATTGCCCGAAGAAATGTTTAAAATCATCCAACGAACCGGTACCAAATGCATTTATGAGCGGAGGCGGAAAATCATGTTGAAACTTGCAATTATTCATAAATCGACACTTTTTATAATGATGGCAGATGCGATGTTGAGAAAATTTCCTTCTCAAAGGCTCTGAATGTTGTTGAGCTAGAGACGGTTGAGGTTGAGTGAACGTCGGAGGTGGTATTGTTGTTCTAGGCCTTTCTTCAAGTTCATCCATTAGATCATCGCTGCAAATAATGGAATACTCTAGTAAAGTTAGGCTTATGGTTAATTTTACAAGGTGTCCAACTAAAAACTAAATGATTTAAAAATGCATATAACTTTTGTGAATTTAAATTCCAAATCAAATCAAATATATTTTAAAATTTGATGTGAACATAAAAAATGATTAGAAATCAAATGTCCTTTAAAGAAATTGATGAAAACCCATTTAATAATAAGATAAAACAAGTAACAAAAAATTGGGATTAGAAAAAGTAAGCATAAAATCCATTAAACTAATCTTATGTTAACATTTGTAAAGAAAATCTGTTCACTGAAAAGTTCGTTAACTGAGATATCACTGCATATTACTTTAAATATCACAATATACGATGTATTGATATTTATTCGCATGACTGTAAATGCATGAAAACGTAAAAGGCAGCGTCACATTCTAACTGTTAGTGAGTATGACGGGTGCCGAGGATTAGGTTAAGTTAAGAGACCGAGTATGATATCAATTGGAGAATATCCTCATGTGGAGAGTGGTTAGAAAATGTCTTAGGTTAGTATGCTTACGTTAAGCTCATAAATTTCTGACACAT
>JARJDW010008047.1:0-16071 GCA_030264715.1 Adinopsis sp. GC000173 | reverse complement strand
TGAAATTATATTATTTCAAAAAGAGTTTATTTTGAAGGCGACATCATGCATTTGAATAAATTATAAATATCATGTGTTTAATCGGACAATTCCCGATACTTATTTGACAGAGTGTATAATAATTAGATCTTTTGGAAAATCTATGATTTATCTAACCAATTTTATTCAATATATTGAAATTTTTTACTTCTTTTTGGTAAAAATTGCGCCGGCAATGCAAAAATGATACAAATCATATGATTTTAAACAACTATGAACTAAATTTTTTACATATTAAACAAAAATACTTTTCTGAATTTCTATTTATAGTTAATGATTAGATTATTTGTTTTTGTTTCAGAGTCTCGATCTATTGTGGATGCAAGCAATTTTAGGCACAATCGCGCGCCTCGAGAATGAGAATTAGTGATTAAATTAAGCGTAGCGCCGAGGAAACCGCATCTCTTTTCCACTCATTAAACAATCAAATTCGTGTTGCGATGAGAGAGAATATACCATCGAAGCCACCAGCAGCACTTCTCCACGACGCGATGCGTTAATTATCACGCTCGAACTCATCGTTGACGTTTTATTAATAACGTCGATTAGATTGTTGCGTTTGTCGAGAGCGAGAAACGAGCTAGGTGGGTAGTATTGCATCTGAATTCAATTATTACATTCGAGACAAATGGAAAAATTAGGTTTGTTTTTTTGTATTGAACCTGTGCTCTACATGAACTAAATTGTACATAAAGTTCTATAGATTGCAGCACAAAAAGTTCTACTTCATGACAAATTCATGTTGGTAAAAGGAGACTTTTATTAGTAGATTGATAATCGTTAATTCTGTACAGTTGATTGTCAACTTGCTTGCCGATGTTTTACATGAAACTGTCACTTTTTGTCTTTTTATGATAGAGAGCAATTTGATATTTCACTTTGGCGTTGGAATATAAATAAATCGATAAAAAGTGTGAAAAAGTGCGGAACTTTTATGAATTTTGCACTAAACTGGACAAAAAACACTAAAATAAAACTGGATAAATCTAAATGTTCATGACAAAGAAAACAAATCTAATATTACGATGCGATGCGTTAATTATCACGCTCGAACTCATCGTTGACGTTTTATTAATAACGTCGATTAGATTGTTGTTTGTCGAGGTGCTTGCTGATTGCATGGTAGCTAGTAAAGGTAGCGCTTATTTCATCACATCTAAATTCAATTATCACATTCGAAATGGAAAGAATAATTGTCATTGCGTCGCATTACCACCTATTAAACAATCAAATTTGTTACGATGAATATATATTTCATAGAACCCAAGACACAACCACCATCATCTATGCGTTAATTATCACGCTTGAATTTATCGTTGACGTTTTATTAATAACGTCGATTAGATTGTTGTTTGTCGAGGCGCTTGCTGATTGCATGTTAGGTAGTAAAGGTAGCGCGCTTATTTCATCGCATCTGAATTCAATTATCACATTCGAGACGGCGGGGAATAATTGTCATCACGGCTCGGAAATGTAATTGTATATGGATGTATGTATGTATGTATGTATTTCTATTATTTATTATTTAAAACGCCAACGCGACAATACAATGGCAATCTGCTTGTTGCTGCTTGGCATTGCGCGCGCTCGCTCTCTCACAGTCCGCATATGCGAAGAAGCGTAGCAAAAGGCGCACAGAAAATTTATTATATATGAATGTATTTATATTGTTATATCGCTAACTATATGCTTGTTTAATGCCGTCCGGCTTCACGGCTACGCTGACACGCTGCTGACACTCCCGTCACAATACGTGAGTTACGTAAATATATGTATACAGCACGACGATATTTTTACGTGTATATCGGTGGACAAACTCTGGATCGCGGGCCAATCTTGCAAAATTTATATGAAAAAATATCTAATTTTTGTATAAATCTAATAATTTTTTTTTATAGATTTTCTAAAAAACTTTCAATTTACATAAATTGTTACAAATTTTATATTGTTTCAACCAAATTTTAGATATTTCTAGCAATTTATTTAGTTTCTTTTATTGAAATTTAATTAATTTATGCATTTTGTAATAAATATTGAGAAATTTGTCAAAAAAAAAATGAAAAATTTATATAAAAAATGGGCAAAAACTGTAAATTTAACATATTTTTTCAGTTTTCGAATAATTTTCATGTTTCCGAATTGATTTTAAAGCGTTTTTTAAATAAAATTTTGTTAATTTATACATTTCCTAAACAATTATTAACAAATATTAAAAAACTGTGTGATAAAAATAACAAAATTAAGATATTTTTACAAAATGGTGAAAAAGCTTACAAAATTTTATATATTTCCTGCAATATACATTATCTGAGAAATATTAAGACATTTTTTAAAAAAATACATTTTTGTTTATAAAATCTGACTTTCCAATAAGATTTTTCGACCAATTTTTGGTGTGTTTTTCATAAAAACATCCAAAGATATTTATTTAAATATTGGCCCTGCACTTTGAGGATGCGTTTTTGGATGCAGTAGTAGTAGTGGCGTCAAATTTGCCATACGTGCGCATATGGCCTGGAATTTAATTAATCTTTCACACCATGTTGGAAAATGAAGTAATTGCCACGGAGCGCGCATCACACATCCCATATTCGTTTTTTAATTAAGCATTTTTTCCCTACCTCTTGCGCATCGTCTATTAATTAATTAAGCAATGGATATAGAATGTTGTTCCCACAAGACAACAACAACAACAACAAAAACGTAAATGTTATGATTTAATAGAGGAAGACAGCGCACTGTTTGTGTTGTTTGCGGTGGAGCGGCGAGCTCGAAGAGTGAGAGCTGTGAGGTACGAAAATTACGCTACATTAAATACAAATTTAATAAGCTAGAATTACGCAAAATGTGTACGAACACGCCGGCTAATTTAGTGCAATAACATACATTTCGCCAGTTTCAGCGCGGCGAAATGTTGTGTTGTGTGTGCGCCAGTGGTGAATTATGTGTTGAATAACAAACGCACTGCATCATCATCATATATGCTATGAATTTCGTCGCGTATTGACACCATTTGAAATGCAAAATGCATTACTTCACCGCATTTGTATTTTTAGGCAATAACTGCACCTTAATGCATTGCAATTTTTAATCCACATTGTTGTATTGTACAATACAGTAAACACCCGATTATCTTGGTGCTGGGTGGAGGTTAATCTAAAATCCCATGGATAATCCAAATAGTTTCTATTTATTTTTCAAGTACTCACAATATAATAGATAATTATGTTAACATGTTTAATGCTCATTTTTAGAAAGAAAGTTTGTTTGCAGGAAGCTTTTAATAGTTTTCTAATATTGATTTGCATTTTCCAAGAGCTACCTATTCCTATTGGCCACTGTACTCAAATTAATAAAGGGATAAGCCACAAATCAGATAATTCGCACACGAATAATCAAGAATTTACTGTATTACATTATATTAAGCAACTGGTTTGTAGAAACTAAATTTTGTTGTAAACTGACTAAGTGAAAACATTTTTCTTCATGAAGACTTGTGGTAATTTATAAAATTTTTATTCTTTAAAATTAAAATAGCGAGATAATCAAAACGGAATAAAAAATTTAAAGTTAAAGTTTGATCTAGGATTAAGTCAGAGGTTTTTCTTAAATTTCTTTAACAATCTATTTTCATAAACATGCAACTTCCACTAATACCACAAATCGAATGCAATTTTAAAATTTTTGAAATTAAACAAAAACTTTGAATGTTGTCTTGATTTTGCTAAACTTTTCGTGGAGGAGTAGAGTAACTAACTAACTAAACTAATTGAAATTTTGAATTTGTGCTTTAATTCAAACTCTCAATTGTTGAATTGAAAATCTTTAACGATTTAATTATATTTCTAATTTACAACCTAAAAACTTTTATAAAAAAAAGTGCTGAAAACATAAATTGACTAACATTTTGTTATAAGTATTAAAACTGATTACCGAAAAAATCATCGTTTACCTCTTGATAGCAAATTAATTATTAAAACATCTTAATTACTATTTTATCGTTTATTATTTAACGGAATTTAGTGTTTTATGACGCTTTCCTCATTAATTCCATTTCACAACATAATATTTATTATGAATCGACGCCGGCTTGAAATTACCACCTAGAAATGCTGCGTATAGAAATCGATTTGAATATATTTCATAAATACCAACGAATTATTACGTTCCTGTTGTTGTTGTTTGATATCCGTTGCGCTTATATTTAATGATCGGCTGCGAAAAGTGCTCCAACGCGCGCGCAAGAAGAAAAACGATTACATCATAAAACGTAAATTCTCTCCCATCATCGTAACAACGTTGTTGTTGTTGTAGCTGTATATGTGTTAGGGCCCCATCGCATCGCATGCCTGCCTGTGTGGGTTGATGATGTTATAACGTACGCTTTCAAATTATCTTGATGATAGTGTTGTTACATGCTTCAAAAATAATATAGTAATAAATAACTTAATAAACTCTAAATTTCTTCTTTATGATGATAGGGATAGGGGGATACGACGACGATGGTAGTGCAGTGTGTGGAACAATTGTGATTGCTCAATCAGTCTAAAACCACTATAATAAAAAAAAATTCAAGCCACCGTCGAATTGTTTCTCTATTCGATCATTGTTATCGATCAACAGGTAGAGAGGATTATATTTAATTTTAATTATTAATAAATAACTTAATTTACTTTAAATTTTTTTTCTTTGGTAGGGAACAATTATGATTATCCAATCCAACAAAAACTAGCAATGAAAGTTGGAATTCAAATTAGATATTTTTCTATACATTTGTTGTTGTCGATCAGCAATGAAACAAGTTGTTTACTATATTCAACTTTTAATGTGCCTGGAATGCGAATTGGTGAATTATCTTGATGATAGCATTGTTAGACATTTAAATATCTTAATAATCTCTAAGTTTCTTCTTTACGATAGAAAGGGGAGACTGTAGAATAATTGTGATTACTCAATCAGACAAAAACCACCAATGAAAATTGAATTCAAACCACCATACCACATAGATTGTGTCTTTATTTTATCGTTGATCAGACGTGACAGAGGAAAGGGGTTAATTATTGTTGATAAAATGGAAAAATTTAATAGTAAATAACTTATTAAACTCTAAATTTTTTCTTCCTAATGGGAATATGAGGTAGTGGAACAATTATAATTTCTCAATCAGATAAAATTGAAGTCACAACCAATTGTTTTTTCATTCGATAGTTGTTGTCGATCAGCGGTAAGAGAGAGGAATATGGGGCGGTAGTAAGAAGATGCATACTTAATCAGTTTTAATAACTAATTGTGTTTGAAATGCGAATTTATGAATTATCTTGATCATATTGTTGTTACATTCTTCAATAACTTTTAAATTTCTAAAGTTCTTGTTTACCATAGGCATAGAGAGATAGCAAGCTATGCAACAATTGTGATTGCTCAATTAGACAAAAACCACGAATAAAGATCGAATTCAAGTCATCGTAGATTGTTTTTATATTCGAGCATTGATTAGCGGTAAGCAACGAAAGGGGCAGTAAATGATAGTAAAGTAAACAATGTTTATCATATTCAATTTTCATTATTAATGAAAAAATAATACATATAATAATAAATATCATAATAAACTCTAAAATTGCCACTATCGATTGTTTTTCCATTTCATAGTTGTTGTCGATCAGCGGTAAGTAAGAGGAAAGGGGGGCGGTGGTAAGAAGGTACTACATACCTAACAGAAAAAAATTGTTTACCATATTCAATTTTAATTATTAATGGTGTCTGAAATGCGAATTTATGACAGCAATTAGTTTTCGCATGCCCGGCCGCGCGGTGCGGTGCGGTGCGGTGGAAGGAAGCAGAGCGCGCGCGGACGGCGCGGCGGCGGTGGAACGAGTTTGTGAGTTTGTTGTTGTTGGTCTGTCCGTTCGATGATGATAATTTTTCTCTCCTCCTGATAATATGCAAGACGAAGAAGAAAAAAATCAATTTTTGCGTCACGCTGAAGGGAAAAAATCGTTTGGGCAGCACAGGCAGCAAACTGCAACGACGACGGTTCGCAGATTTATTATTTAATTATTTCATCAGCGTCCATTTGCATTTCAATTTCGGCCTGCCGGCCCCGTTGTTGCTCTTTTACGATTTTTGTGCATGCATATGTGTGTTGTGTGTGTGTGTGTGTGTGTGTATAAAAGCCAGCATTCCGTTTTTCGTTTTTGGAAATTGGAGTCGATGTTGAGCGGAGCGACGTGAAACAGTGGCGCGGTGATAAAATACAGCGCCGCAAAAGAAACCAGTTTTCTTTTTTAGTTACTTTATTTATTTTACTCTCTTTTTTTTCTTTTTATTTTCTTACTTCTTCTTCTGCTTCTTCCTCGCCTCCTGCTTCTTTCTTTTTTCGTTTGGTGAACGAGAGAGTCCAGTTACATGTCGTGTCCACTCATATATACCAAACACACGAAATAACATTTTTATATATACACTACCTATATACCGCTCGCTCCTCGCACACACACACACACACACACAACACAGGGTGTTAAAAAACCTGAATCGATGGAATGCGATTTGATCGATTTGTTGTTGTGTGTACGGCATGTTTGATATACAAAGAACAAACATACGTATGTATGATACATATACAATAATTGCGGTCACTTTTTTTGCTGTTGCCTCCCTCCTTCTGTGTTTTGCAGATGCGAGGAAGTATGAGGAATGTAAATTGGTGGAGGAACGTAAGCTGCTAATTTTTTAATGATGTAAGAAAACAGCTGCGGCGAGCGCGCGCGCTTGTTCGTTCGGTTTGCTTTACATTATTATTGTGCGACGACGTTTTCGTCACCCGACAGTTGATGGTTGTGATAAATTGTCGGTCGCTACATGAACGGAAAATGCAAGATTATTACGATGATTTTTTTTTTGTTATTACAAACGTTGGAATATTTATAAGTTGCACTCGTCTTTTTCAATGTATTGTCAAGAGTGGGATTACGATTTGTAAACAATAGTTAATATGTTTTATCTATAAAAACGTGTCATTTTTGGTAATTTTAATATTATTAATTAAAAATAGTTAAAGCGCACGTTAAATTTACTTTATATTATTATTGTGTGACGACCCGGTATTTGATGGTCGTGATAAATTGTCACTACATGAACGGAAAGCAAGATTATTGCGATGATGTCGTAATTTTAATATTTGGTTTGTTTTTACCGTGTACTACGTTGCAGTATTTATAAGTTGCACTTGTCTTTTTCAATATATTGTCAAGAGCAGGATTATCATTTGTAACCACTAGCTTATTGCTTCAGCTACAGAAATGTGTCGTTTTGGGTAGTTTTAATGTTGTTGATTGAAAATAGTCAACGTTTTCGAGCATTAGTTATAAGTTGCACTTGTTTTTAAGTAGTTAGCCCATTGCCAAGAACAGAATTATTTGTAACCACTGTCTAATAGGTTTTAGTTATAGAAATGTCTCATTTGACAGTAGTCTGAAAAGTTTTAGGTCTCAACAACATTTTATTTCTTAATTGTTATTACTTTGTTGCTGTTTTCATCTCATTTTTGTATTTTTTCTACTTTTCCTTAATATTTAGCAATTTTCTTATGTGTTTTTACAATATTTTTCCGTTTTTTACTCATTTCACTTTTTTCTTGTCGCAGATTTTAGATAAATTTAATGTTGTGTAGCTGTTTTTTAATGTTATTACTTAAAAATAGTGTTTTAATACTTATTTCCTTCATTTTTTATTAGTGGAAAATCATAATTTCTCTTAAAAAGCAATGTTTACAAAAGAAATGTTACAATATTTTTAGAAAAGTGATGAAAACTTCATCGCGCTAGCTAAAAATAGAATTTTAATTTTGTAATATAAATGCTTTGCTTATTTTACATTTTTTTATTGCTTTTCCACTAGCAGGCATATTTTTGACAATTTTATTTATTCGAAACAAGTCACCTACTTACTAACCGTATAAATGTAATCAAAATAGATTTATAATTCGAGAATTATTAATTATATTATTGTTAGGATATGATGAATTAGCTATTAAACGAATGTCCAAGCAATAAAGTATCAAACGCTTTTCGAGTGTGGCTGCGCCCACCAACATCCATCATACGAAATTAGTTTAACAGTTGCTAAATTAGATGTACGAGGTTTGTTTGAAAAGTAAATAACGTTTGGGTTTACAACCATCAGAGGGTTATTGTCATAATTGCACTGATGCTCAAATGTCACTCTAATTAAACGGTGGGAAGGTTAAAACCTCATTTGCAGCCCTTGAAAATTGTTCATAAAAATAGATAATTACCAAAAATATGAAATTTGTACAAAAAAGGTGTAAATTTAAAAATGTTCTAATTTCTTGCATTTTTTAATCAAATTTTGTGCACTTTTTGAACCGTGGGTAAATTTAACCCTTCAATTTGGCCTGCAATAAGAAAAAGGTATAGAAATTGGTTTTCCGTTATGACATATCACCTTTCTGAACAACCCTTGTATATTTCTAAAAATTAGATTTGGTCAATTCAAAATCCAATAAGCAATTATTATAGATCTTGTATTAACGATGCTTATCTGCTTAGGGTGAAAATGTTTTACTGGCGAAGATCCTTCTGTAAATATAGAAAATGTTGAAAAATAGCAAGAGTAGTACTCTTTTGTAAATACTAATTTTATTTTCAACACAATGTTTTTTCCATATATAATATATATTTACTTGCCGAACTTTCCTCGTATATATTATAAATAAAAATGTGCGTTGATCAATTGAAAAGCGAATAATCAAATATTATAGATCACGTATCAACATCATCAATTCGAAATGCTGCGTATAAAATGTAATAACTTAATTTAATGTTGATTCAAAATCGGGCAATTAAATGATTCATTCTGGTTTTATATATAAACGAGCGGCCAAAGCCAGCCATCCATATACATATACAATATATAGATAAATAAAAAATTGATTACAAAGTAGCAAGTTAGGAGTGTTTTCGTTGATGAGTTTTGGTAGATCTGTCTTTATTCCATTCTATATACCTTCTTCTTTTTTCTTCGTTGCGTTGTGTTGTGTGTGTGTGTGTGCGTTTGTATACCATTAAAATATTACCCGATGGAATTTTGTGGTGGTACAACCTAATAAATTTCAATTTTTATATGCATAATATACACGCCGTCAAAATGTATTAAAAGCATTAAAGCATTTTTTATAGATCATTTATAATTATACAACCTGCTTACAAATTTATGGTTTATAGATTCGCTGCTGCGAGCGAGCTCTCTTTCGCCTCATCATACATACACTCTTCCTTCGTGCCTTCATTATTATTATTATTATTGTTGTTGATTTCTTTAATATTAACTTATTAATACACATTAATATTTTTATTAGTTTCGTCAATATTAACTCTCTGTCTTTTCAACAAATTCTGCAGCCAATTTTTTTTTCGCTTTTTACCTCACTCTAAAAATTGCCCTAATTTTGGCGCCTTCGTAAAATGTAAAATGTTATTCTGATAATGTCGATATTAAAGGAAGAAATCGGTGAAAATAGTTTCTATAATCTCAATTTTATTATTCATTATAATATTCCCCTCTTAGACCTTTTTATTTTCTAAATATTTCTAAACATGTCTAAATAGGTTGAAATATATCGACTAACAAATAAAAATATTCATGTACCCTTCTGCAAAAAAATAAGTTAATATTGAAAACAATGCAATGGTATACCACCAAAAGTCACCAACAACCAACCTTTCTAGAATTTATTGTTGTTTTTGTTACCGAGCAAAAATGAGAAATCTAAATCGAGAAAAAGAAGAACACAAGAACTCAAATACATCAAAACATTGCGCATATCGTATCGGGTTACAAATGTTGCACTTCCTCAACACATGGCACCAGCCTAGTCTATAGCTAACTCTCAAACACCAACACGTAAATGATGGATTTTTGTGAATTATGTGACGAGTTGCCGACGACGCGCTCACCCCTCATCCCATCTGTATTTTTAGCAGCAGCATTCGCATGTGTTAATCTGGCCATTTCCACACACACAAAACATTAATTAATGGTGTTTTGCGGGTTGTAAATAGTTTTGAAATAGACATGGTGTATTTTGTATAAAAAGGCCAAAAATTTTTAGATTTTTATGCATTTTAAACCATTTTTAAGATGATTTTTATTTTTAGAAGACGATTTTAGGCGGATTTTTATACAAAAACTCTGCTTATTCTAAATAGTTTAAGATTGCTGGAAAATTATTAATAAGTTATATTCTGAAAATGTCAATATTTCTTTGCAAATTCTGTAAACTTTTTTACATCAGCTTGTTTATAGAAAATTAAGTTTAATTTGAAAATTTTAAACAAAAATCGCTTAGAAATGTAAAGATTTTGTGGAAAATAAAAAATGCGCGCATCTTTTACACTTTTTTCTGTAAAATGTTAGCAATTTTAACAAAAAATCTGCACAAGTTTTTAACTAGTCGCCAAAAATTACCAAAAACATCATTAATTATTTAATACTTGAATATTTTTTATCAATTAATTGGAATTTCTATGTAATAATTGATAGAAAGTAAACTTAACGATGATAATATTACTTTATTTTCCTCCTAGCTACCTTATTTAATCATCGATTACGTGTTTATGATAATTATGATCGCACGAAGCGATTTTCAATTAATTTCCTATACTTATAAACACTCGCACCGGTTAGTAGACTAATTTGCAACGAAATTGAGCGACGCTCTAATGGCATAATTTCCACGCGCTGCAAAAAAATACAATCAAACAAGACGATGAAAAAAATGTTATGCTGCTGCTGCTGCTGCGGCGAGTGAACGAGCTGGCGATTATAATATAATACATCAGTAGTCCGCCAGTAAGAAGCCGGAGCAGAACAAATTAATGCGCGCAGATAGGCAATAATTACAAATAATTTCCTTCAACAACATCCACATATACATGTAAATATACGATATGCAAAATTGTAATAAATTATTTTGCCCCAGCGAGAAGAGGAGAAGGAGGAGGGAAAAATGATGCGCCGGCATAATGACGGTTTAATTTAGTCATGGATTGGCAGTTTGCATACATTTGTAACAATTAGCCATCAATTCGCGCAACAACAGCAACGACATGAAGCAGAAGGAGAAAACATGAGTGCATCATCGCTGAAATCATGGAAGATGGAAGAAATAAGCAATTTTAGTATATATATTATGCGATTAATGTTGCTAATGATGTAAATACGTGGGTCGTTCAAGAAGTATGTACGTGGAAGTAAGAAGTCTAGGGTCCGTAATTCATATGAAATGGTAATTAGATTTCGTTTTTGTAGTAATTTTTTATATATCGCTTTTATTGTCTTCATGATTTGGTGCTATAAAACATTTAAAATCGCTATTTCTTAAATAGCAATCCAACAAAATGATTAGAGAAGACATTTGCCAGTTATATTATTGTAGGAAAATTAATTGCAAAGTGTTTAGCATAGTTTTATTATGCGCAAATTTTGTACTACACAGCTCGTGGAAGACCTTGTTCGGCCCTGCCAAAAAGCGACGTATAATAATATCTTTCAAACGATTACTGTCTACTTTTTAGCCAAATCCATCAATTATTTTTACAGTTTTTCTAAGGTCAAAACAGTAATATGGAAAAAGAGCAAGAGCAAACATTGATTGGCCAAAAACCAGTTGAAACATTCAAGTCCACCCGGTTAAATTGCTTCGGAAAAGTAGAAGATTCCTATATCGACCAGAATTGAAGTAGAGTGGATGAATTTCGTTATAAACTTAACAGAAGTGGTTTTAAAGGTTGTATACTATACGAGGATGAGTTGTTTTTACATTAGTAGAGGCCAACTTATTGAACGATCCACGTATATGCGTAATTAATTAAAAAAGTCTTGCGTCGTGTTTGAAGAACGGAAAAAATGATGCGTCGGCATAATAATGACGGTTTAATTTAAGTCATAAATTGGCAGTTTGCATACATTTGTAACTATTACCCATCAATTAGAGGATAAACAACAACAAGAAGGAAACAATCGAAAATCGACGCTGAAGAGAAGCGGGAAAGAAATAAGCAATTCTATTTCATATATTAAGCGATTAATGTTGCTAATGATGTATATGCATATACGCATTCGTATATATATATATGTATATGTATATGATAATTAATTAAAAAATTCTTGCGTCGTGTTTGTTGCGCGCCCATCTCACGTTTGTATTATAATGGATTTAATCACCTCTCGGTGGAGTATAATATAATGTGTGCGCGCACCGGCTTGCTTGCTTGCTTGGCTTGGTCGGTCGTCGTCCCTCTTCTCACTGTGCTTTGCTCCTCTCCCATGATTCTCAAATCGTCTTGATTAAGCCGTTAAGACGTTATTTATTATCTGGGATTTGATACATAGATTATCTCATTTGAATAATTATAATTAGCAGCGCTTGCCTATACGCGCGGCGGCAACAATCATATTTCATGCTGAAATTCGTCCAAGAGCGCGCGCAAAACACCATACTCATACTGTATTATATATACTACGATGCCACAGATATATGTACATACAACTAAATAATCTTTTTTTTTTCAGTAAAATCGTGTCAATGACTTTAACCGATGCCACATTTACGACCGTAGTTACAAATTTGGTTTTATTATCGCCCAGTTTTTTTTTGTATGAAAACATACGAAATGCAGCAGATGCGAAAAAAAGTTTACAGCGACATAAAAACTCGCACAATTTTATAGATTTTAAATATATATATAAAATTTGCAAGAAAATCATGTATATTTTGGCAATTTCAAACTCATAATATGCAAAATGTCATATTAATTAGGTATTAATGATAAACTTTTCTAGTAATTTTTAGTGCTCGAACCTAATGTGCAAAATTTTAATAAAATTCATCAAAAAGTAGCTGGATTCGCGCTGTCTAAACGTTGTTTTGTTACGGATTTTAATTTGTTTTTTAAGATTCTATTGCATTTTCATTGTGAAAAGATAAACTCAAACGTCTTCGAGGTAAAGTGAAAAAATTGAATAAAAATTGCTTGGAAAATTGATGAAAATCATCCAAAAAGTGTAACAATTTTCAACTTTGACAGTTTTCTCTTAAACTTCGCATTTCCCAAGAGATTTTCTTTCAATTTTGTTATGGTCTACCTTTGGAAAGTGATAATCTAACGATTTGTAAAGGAGATGTCGAGGACATCGCTAGGGAAATGTAGAAAATCAATAATAATCTGTCGAAACGTGAATTTCTTTAGATTTTCATTGATTTTTCACACTTTCCATATGATTTTCATTGAATTTTCTTTGTAAATCCTCAGATTATGACTTTCCAGAGGTGTATCATAAGAATTTGTTAAGAAAATCTGTTGGAAATTGCGTAAAATTTCATAAGCATTAAATTTTGCATTACTTTCAATTATTTTTTTATCTGTAGCATTTTTCATCAATTTTTTTAATGGACTTTATCATTATTAATTAAAAATTCTAATAAAACCACGTTCTTCTTATTTTTTCAGGTAATAGTAATGACATCATTTAAATACTTTAATGGAAAATGTCAAAAATCAAAGAATCTCTAATGAAGAAAAACGTAAAAAATTTCCAAAAAAATACCCATACATTGAATGTTTAAAATTCTCGTAGAGATACTAACAAGGAAGTTAGACACTATAAAAATCACTAAATAGTGGGCCTCATTATTTTTCAATTCAGCACTGAGGGTAAGTAATACTCGTAATACTCATCACCGTAATCATTATTGTGCTTAGCTGGCTGCAAACTCTGATAATCGCCAAAATGGTTGTCATTATGCGCCACCGTATGTTTTAGTTAGCATATGCACAGTTTAATTGCGCGCGATATATAAATTCCGTGCTTCCTTCCGGCTGCCTTCTCGCTGGCTCTTATCTTGTACATACAATCTGCAACAATAACAACAACAACACAAACAAGCTTTTTTTAATTGATGCTTTGTCTCAATGTGTCAAATCGTATGCGGCGTGCACACGTAATAATAACAACACCACCATCATCACGCAAATGTTTCTATTGTGATTTAATCGCAACGTTTGTTTTGATAGACGGTTATGCATACATACACGTATGTATAATATGATAAAAGCCTAAAATTAGATTTGCGAATGATATTGCATACATGCGTTTTTTTGTGCCATCGGATCGAAGCAGCTAAACCATCAATTAACTTTATTATTTCCCTTTTCCGTTTTTTTTTCGCATATCTTGTGTAATCTGCAAGAAACAAACAAGAAGAAGGCTTTTTAATTAATTCTTTGTTTGGATGTGTCAAATTGCATACTATGAGATGCCTCCATAACCATCAACAGTGCAATTTATTCGAAGCGATTAAAATTTTAGCAAAATGTTAAAAGTGTTTCTATAAAATAACACACCATTATGCATATTTTTTAATTAGTTTGGCTACAAATTTTGAAAAGTCACAGTTGAGTTTGCTAGAAAACAAAATTCCAATTGATGAGACATCAAGATATCGTACGTACAAAATTACTAATTTCTATGCGTATTTTATAACTTTATAAAGAGTTTTTAGTAACTTTTAATGTAAAACACATGCCTAATCCAATTAGCAAAAAATCTGAATTCTTCTTGGTATGACATCATTAATTTAAAGACAACCTGCGATGTCAAATACATAAGCAACAATAAATTTGTTAGAAAATCGCAATACATTTTGGAAGTAAAGTAAATTCTGATTATGCTACAATTTCATTGTATTTCAATATCAACTTTGATATCAAATTACAAGTTTTCAAGATTTTTTTAGTAAGGACTCCGCACAAAACACTGTGATTTTGGACCTCACTGAAATTTTCTAAAATTTTGATATGTTGTAGTTTATGACTTTCTGAACAAATATTCCTCTGGTCAAAAAACTTTTAAATGGACAGTTTTTGAGATATAGAGGATGGAAGTCACCCTACTGCTATGTGCAGTTGGTGATTTCGAAGCTCTATATCATAAAAACTGTTCGTTTAAATATTATGTTCCATGGAGGACTATTGATCGGGCGGTCACAAACTATGTATAACATATTAAAGTCTCACAACTTTTCAGTGAGATCCAGAATCCCTACTGCTTTGTGCAGTTGGTAACTTCTAACCTCTATATCCCAAAAACTGTCCATTTAAAAGTTTTTTTGACCCGGGGAACTTTTGATCAGGAAGTTTCAAACTATAACATATTAGAATCTCATAGCTTTTCAGTGAGGTCCAAAAACGCTAGTCTTTTGTGCAGTTAGTGACTTCTAACCTCTATATCTCAATAACTGACCATATAAAAGTTTTTTGACCGGACGAATATTTGTTCAGGAGGTCATAAGCTATAACATCAAAATTTCAGAAAATTTCAGTGAGGTCCAAAATCACAGTGTTTTGTGCGGGGTCAACGCAAAATAACATACCTACACTTAAAAATTTAATGCATGACGTAGTGTTTTTTAAAATTTTAATTTTCTTGAAAAGTTTTGATACACACAAACAATACAAAACAGAAATTTCAAAGGAAAAGAAACTTATTTCTAGAGGATCATTCAATAAAGCTCTCGATCCTTAAATATAAATAAAGAATTTGATTGCGAGATATCGGTATATTTATCTATTATTTTAAAAGAATATTATTTAGTTACAAATATTTTTGGTACTTTTTGTGGGTCATTGACAAAAATGTTGTTTAAAACCATAAATAAGGTAAAAAATCAAGATTAGGGTACATAACATTAAAAAACTAATAGCGGATTTGTATATACTTTAAAAATGATAAATGCTATTTTAAAATACACAAAAATTGTTTGGATATGTCATAATAGCTTATATTAAGGGGGGAATTTCGTCGCGCATACTTGATTTGTCAGCTTTCTTTTTATACCCTTTTCTTGTAAAATTGTTACAGTTTTTTTAAATTTGATAATATAAATTTGAAACTACTACATTCAACGTGCCTAATCATATGCATTTTAAATCGGAGGATGCTTTTATAATGCTG
>JARJDW010008039.1:0-13836 GCA_030264715.1 Adinopsis sp. GC000173 | reverse complement strand
TGTTTCGTATAGTTTACCACAAGGAGAACAACCCATTATCGGGCAACATTGAGGACTGCCATCAGGGCTCGGAGCCCTCACCAGGCAAAGTATGCGACGTGAAGGTTGACAACAAGTGGGCGCCGTGCCTCCCCAAGGATGGCTTCAATTACAATTCGAGCATTGGCGGCCCATGCATCTTTCTCAAGCTGAACAAGATCTACAGCTGGAAGCCGATCTACTATAACTCGACCACCCTGGCCGATAATATGCCCGTCGATCTAAAGGACAAAATTCGATCGTTGGAGGGCACACCCGAGGTGAGCGTTGTGTGTGGGGCGCCCCCCAAAAATGTAATTCGTTGCTATTTGATAGTTATTTGGTCGCTTTCAGAGCAAGATGGTGTGGGTAACCTGCGAGGGCGAGAATCCGGCCGATCGGGAGAATATCGGTCCGATACAGTACTTCCCCGCGCCGGGCTTCTCCGGCAAGTACTTTCCGTTCCAGAATCAGGAGGGTTATTTGAGTCCGTTGGTCGCCGTCTACTTTGAGAAACCAAGCAGTACGTTTGTGTTGATGGGAAATATGTAACCAATTTCAATGTATATTTTGTATTGTAGGAGGTATTCTTATCAACATTGAGTGCAAAGCATGGGCGCTCAATATCCATCACGATCGCGTCGACCGGCGCGGCTCGGTCCACTTCGAACTCATGGTCGACTAAGCGCCCTCCTAACATCATTTACCCCACGACCAAAAGCCAACAACAACATCCAACAAATAAGAAAAAAAACCGAAAAAAGCAACAAAACTCTAAAACTAAACTAAACCAAATAACAACAACAAAACAGGCTTTACCAACTGCCATCTAAACAATACTCAAAAACACACTTAACACTCGCACACCACACACTCACTCACACACACCACACATATATACACACAAAATACACAATTTACACCACCTTGCTCCCCATAAATATACTCCTAACTCCTAATTCCCTAATGGTTTCTTCCTGTCCGCCGCTGCGTCCTCGTGCTTTCGCCCGAGGAGCACACACACACACACACACATACACACCTCTTGTATTGTCCTCACCACACTGTCTCCCAATCCTTTTCCTCCTCCTCCTCCTCGACGCCACTTAACTTACATATAGCGTTGAATAGGCGAAGAAATAAAAACTAATACCAAAACCTCAAACAAAATAATTGCGTGACGGTCTAGCTAGTGAATAAAAATAGAGATACAAATTAGTTTATTATATTAAATTAATAAAACTCAAAAAACTCAATAAAAAATAAATATTGAATTAATTAAAAAAATGATGTTAAAATGAGAGAAATATTAGCGCAACTCAAAAATATTAATTGAAAATAATTAAAAAAAAAACTAAGGAACTTAACGTTAGTTTCGTTGGTCGAATGCACACGTTGCAAAACATCCAATAATATTTTTTGGCAAATGCGAAAAAAATGTTCAATTTTACACCAAGTTTGTTGGAGTGTTTTTCATGCAACCAAAAATTTAAATTTTCGCTAAAATCGTCAAGATTTGTATTATATAATATATAATTTAGCGAAATTCGACGTATGCGTTTGACCAACGCCTAGCGAATGGCTTTCGTTTCGTTTCCGATTCTGAATATAAAGATGCGCCAATATATAATTTAACTACTTTTTAGTTTTGTTTGGCTGTTTGTTTATTTATTTCTTATTAATCACCGTATATATATATTATTAAAAAAATAACGTATTCGTATCGACGATCACAATAATTGTTAAAACTATATAAGTATAAATAAAGTATAAAGATCTTAAAAATAAATAAATAAAAAAACATTCCAATTGTTATAATGCATAAATATAAATAAAAAAACAAAGAATATATTTATTATAAATTCATGTTGTGATAGGGGCGAATGTGTTAAATAATACCAAAGAAAAAAAAAACAACACAAGTTTAACAAACTAACTAACTAACCTTACAAACAAACCAAACAACAACCAAAAAACGTTTTTGATTGTAAATATTGAAGATTTATCGTTTCCACAAAAAAAATAATGATTACGCAAAAATGATAAAAAATTTATTGTACCTTGTAGGTTATAACGATCTTTGCAATGAAAGAAACTTAAATGTGAACATTACTACTTGCGTTTGTTTTCTTAGAGTCTAAGCGTCAGGTAATAATATGGGACATTACGTTACTGTACAGTAATAAATTATTGTTTTCGAAACAATAACGCAACGCGCTGTTCATTTCTTTTTTTCGTTGTAATTTTTGTGGTTTTTTTGTTTTTTGAAAATAAACAAATGAAAATTTTGTAAAATCGCATGCAACGATTCGTCGCTCTACTACGTACAAGGCAGCTTTTCAACAAATAACTAACTACATCAAATAAAAAGCGAACAAATTATTTTTTTGTTGACGTTTTACGCGAGGATCGTTGCATCGATTGATAAATGTTAAGCACGCGCTGTTAAATCGCTAATTTTAGAATTAATACATTCCAACAAAAAAAATGAAGTAAACAAAATGAGAGATTAAATAAATAAAAAAACATACGTGCAAGAAAAACTACATTAAAATAAAAAATAAATTGTTATAAATCTCAAAAAAAAAATGAAATAAATAGTAAATATTAAGTGTTACCTGTACTTCATATATAGTTTAGATATTTATTAGATAAAAAAAATTAAATTAATAATACTAAATAATAATACTAATAATAATAATAAAAAAACAATAACAATTTGTAAGTACTACAATTATTATTAATTTAACAGATGATAGGGCCTAGATTGGAGGAAAAAACAATTGCAATAAATTGAATGATGATGCGCTTTTGTTGCTTTTCCTCCATATTGGTCAAATACAAAAAACAACAACACACATAATAACACAAATTCAATTGTTACGGTTTGTTTCTGGCCCCCCTCTAAGAAAAATTACGTTTTTTGCACTATTGTTGCATTTACCATGCTGCCATTTGATGAACGAAATGATGATGGATTTAATAATATGGATCGAATTCGAAACAGAACAAAAATTCGGGCGAGAGTTGATAAAAAATTATACGGAATGCGCTTTTCCTAGGCGTTTTAATTTTGATTTTTTGTTTGCTCGGTTGCGCGCTGTAATAAATTCCACACCACTACAACAACAAAAATACACACGCATACACGAACGTTTGTTTTTTCGTTTCCTAAAAAAATACAAAAAACAGCCAACGTGACATAAAACATTATATAATATGCGAATCAGTTGAGTTCAAATTTTTTTTCTGTTTGAAAAAGAAAACCAAAGAAATAAGAAAAGAGAAATGCTTAAATGTAAAATTTTTTAAAAAATAAAAAACTAATAGCGGTTCATGTTCTGTGCCTGTTCTCTTGCTTTTCCGTTTCCGTTCACGATGATGCGCCTGCGTTGCCGTCGTAACGATTTTCTTTGCGTTGCGTAATTGGCCAAATAGTAGATTATGAGGTCTTATTGCGTTTGGTGTCGTTTTGACGAAATTTGTACTTTTTGTATAGGCCGAATGGTAACAACCGTAACACAGGTTTTGAGATGTAGAGGACACCACTAATGAGTAATNCACGATGACTTCAATAATTTCAAATACATATTAGTAAATGTAAATTCTTCTATGATTAGAGATTTGGAGTTCAAACTTTGTTAAATTCAACGGAATTGTCAAAAAGTTGCTAGTAGATTAAATTTTAAGCGATTCGAATGTACAGATTAGAAATGTGCGAATGAGAGGTAATTTTGAAGGACCCAATGGGACCAATTTGTATGGGTTGGAATTGGTTAGTATTTAAATTTCCTCAATGTAATCTTAAGGAAAGAATTTAAATCTGTTGAGAAGGTACTAGACAAAAATTCCATTTATAGGGAAATTCCATGACTTTATGGGAATAAATAATAAATTGTTATATCTGTCCTATTAAATTTTGAATCCGAGTAGGTCGCATGTATTTAAGAGACTCAATAATTTGCATTGGGATGTAAAATTCTAATCTAGATAGTGTGATAGTAGCTAATTTTTAGTCCCATGCACGTCTCTAGTTCGGATGAGTTCGAAAATTTTATTAATTGCTCTCTATTTACCTTAAAATAGCGCTAGAAACAATTTATGATTACAATACTTGTCTATTTCAATCCGTTATGTCTCGATCTACAAAATCTCAACCACATGCAATTTTTTATTTGTTAAGAGCGATCGAAGAAGATTCGATTTTTACTTTTTTTACAGACTAGAATTGTTGGTGCAAAACTAAATATAATAAATTAGAGATGGCAATGCCTCTTCACGCCCTGCATTTGCCGAATACGTTTCAAATCTCAAAAAATATGGCTCATTGGACAAAAATTTGCCTCAAACGAAGAGGTCAAATCTGCGACAAACGCGTATTTTTCAGAATTTGGTTGAAATAACCTTTTCAAACGACTATTCAAAAGTTGGAAACTCACTGGACTAAGTCTATTGAGCTATAACGGGACTATACTGAAAAATAAAATTAAAAAAAAATTAAACTATATCATTTGCTTTTTTGTTAACCGCCGCGTCAATCGTTTTGCTAAAATATTTTGATTTTTTAAGCTGAATGAGATTAATGAACTAATTTTTTTGTGTCGAATACTTCAAATGTAAAGGTAAGTAATTATTTGATGTAGTGTAATTTTAATAATTTCATGTTGTTATGTAATTATTCCTTTTTTGTCAAATCAACAATTAGCCTGAATCACGTTAACATAAAAATTTGTTTCGTTTTGCCGAAAGTTTCATTGTTAGGTCAAATAAGATTACAGTTTGTTATTGACGCCTTATACGAAAAACAGTTTTTTCAATCAAAAACAATAAGTATAAAGGATGTAATATGCAAAAATGATTTAATTTAATATTACTTAAGAAGCAGTTTATCTTAGCCTTAGAAGATCCGTCAAATTAATATAAGTGGACTTCTTTTATCTCAAAGTCTGCCGAAAGAAGAATTGTGGTATGACTTTTTGAGCAGTTTATTTGCGTTAAATCTGATTTGATCTGGTTTTATATAGACAGCCGCTTAGCTTCGACCTTAGACTTGAAGGCAAAGATTTAAGTCTTTGCTTGAAGTGAATTTAGACATAGTTTGACATTCGGTAATTAGGCCGAATGACGTTTAATAATTGATACCATTTTGCCGAAAAAAATAATTAGGTCAATCCAATACATCCACTATTTGCATATTTAATATTATTTACCAAAAAAAGCGATAGGCAATGCGTACGAAGCGCTTAATTATGCATTATTTGACTTTCAATTAACGCCCGCACCTACAAAGTGTAAGTTTCACATCTAACGCATTACATTTTGAATCTATTAAATTAAGTAAATCAATCGATTTGAGTAATCAGTATTTAAACACGTTAATAATGCAGTATTTGCGTTTATTGCATGAATTCAACGAGTGAAATCAAAATTCAAAACTCATGCTAGGCAACACATCGTACACATTACGTAATTCATTACAATTGTATACTATTTATTTAATTTGTATATGCAACACATGTTTTATCGCAATATTACCGCATTTTCGAATTCATATCAGAAAAATAAAAAGTGATAAAAGCGATAATCAATATGACGCTAACTTCACGCGTGTCATTAAACTCACATGATTAATTGATGAGTATGCATATGAAAACGATTAAAACCGATTAGAATTCATAATAGAGCGCATAAATATCGTAATAATAATAATAAATAATGTAAAGATAATGTAATATTTAATACGCATGCGCGCAATCTGACAACGCAGCCTTTCCAGAATACGTTCATTCTTTTGACAACCAAGTTGGAGAATCATTCGTCAAACACGAAATAATTCCACACAGCGGAGAAACGAAGAAGCAGAAACAACGCAATTTCGTTAGCGTGGAATAATAGATAGATAAAGAATCGGGTGATAATATATCTAGCAATGATGTTACTGAAAACGTTGTTAATTTGTACGGTTGGAATTTGCGCTGTATCTACAGCTGGTGAGTAATCCATCATACATTTTTTTCTGTTTGTGCATTATCAGATCTACCATTTTCTACATCAAAACAAAATGTCAGACTTTTGATATAACAATTGTACGGCACGCTTCGATCACGTGATGATTTTTAATTGTAGATGTGGTTGAGGTGAAGGAGAAACCCGAACCGTTTTCGACCACGATTGTGCCACCAACACCACCAACTACAAGTACAACAGCAAAACCAACTACAACAAGTACAACGGTAGCACCAAATACTACAACAACATCAACGACACCCGCAACAACAACCACTAGTACTACAGCAGCACCAACAACAACATCTACAACAACAGCTCCAAAAACCACCACCGTGAAACCGAGGCCGTTACCACCAGCACCCAAACCAGTCGAACCGAAGACCGGCACATGGCGTATTAACTACACGGATGCGAATGCGTCATGCATTATCTCACAAATGGCGATTCAGATTCAAATCCCCTACGACACCACCAACAACACCAAATCTAACGGCTACTTGGATATTCCTGTCAATGCAAGCGCTACCGGTGAATGTAAAGTGGAATCAGCTAGCTTGGAACTGAAATGGTTGAATAATACAATCACATTCGAGTTTGTCAACAACACAAACACCTACGGTTTAAAGCGCATCAACTTGAATATCACCCCAGATGTAACCGACTTCCCGGACGATAAGAGTATTATTATAGTAAATATTATAAATTACCACTTTACTAATTGTGTTTACTACAGGTAACAAGACGATCGTGTTGGTACACAAAGTGTTCGAGTTCAACACCACCCGCCACAAGTCGTACAAGTGCGCCAAGGCGCAAACGCTCAATCTCACCGAAGCCAACACCAATAACACCTTCGGCTACCTTCACCTCAAAGACGTGCACGTTCAGGCGTTCGGCGACAAGAAGACCACCGGATTCTATGAAGGTAAATACGATTCCGAACGGTAATATATTTGATACGTATGTAGTAGTAGGTAAACAACAACACACACGTTGTGTGTATGTGAATTTGGCGCAATTATGTGTAATTTTATGATTAACTTGACGCTAATGTTTGTTTTGTTGCTGCTGTGTGTAATTGCTTTGAAATTATCCGGCTGGTCAACAATGTGTTATTGTTTTATGGAATACAACAAGCACGGTTTTGTGCTAATGAAATTGTACGGATAAATATTTTTATGTTTGGCTGATGTTGCTTTTAGTGACCAACTTATTATTTTAGTATCTTTCCACGAAATTCTAAATCGTTTTTTGCAATTTTTTTTTTTGATTTTCTGCATTTTCAAATTTGTTTGAAAGAAGTTCTCTGTTTTCAATGCTGAAGTTTTATAAAAAAAAATTGCTTACAATACCAAAGATCAAAGAAAAATCGAATGTTTAAGAATTTTTGGAAGATACTAAAATAGCCAGTAAAGCACTAAAACATCTGTCGTTGGGTTATATAAGTAGTATAAGTTCTACAACAAAGGTAGACAAATTTTACAGGGTGCGAGCCACTGATTTTCTCAAAGTGATGCGGTCTCAGTAAAGGCGACCACCGCAAAATATTTTTGTGGCCCACCTGTCGATCTTCATCGACTTGAGTTCTCAAATGATTGACAAGACGTTCAAGTGAAAAAATATTACGTATAAAATCCAATATGTTGAGTAATTGATTCAGCTATTCTTCAAATATTTTAAAAAGTTGCAAAATACAATTCATTTTAATAATCTGTCAAATATTTCACATTTTGCATCTTTTTTTTTGAAGGAAATACTTTTTCAATATACAATTTTATTAGCAAAGACACGATTTATAGCAAGTTTTGATAAACATTCCCATTTTTAATACAATTATTTACTAATTGTAGTATCTCTAAATTTTCAATTTTGGATGGATTTTTCTTAGCATGCGGCAGTTTTGCAAGTTTCTTCCGCTTTTTTTTAAATATTTAACATATTCCATAAAATTTTGTTTAACGAGCTGAAAATTGACGAAGAAAGCAAAAAAATGATACTAAATTAGGAGTTGGAGAGATAAAAATGAGAAACAAAAAGTCAAAAACAGAAAACGTGAAACTCGAATTATTTTAATCTACTTTTTATATTTCCACGCGCAATTTTCCAGAAAAGTCGAGTCCCGAATCCAAAAAAAATGTTGACAATCAGAATTGAATTCATTTATCGAATCGTGCAATATTTATGAAAGCAGCTTGCCGTTCTCTGCATACAAACAAATATATCACATCACATAGATAATTTTTCTACATATTTTATTTATAGAATCTCTCTCCCATTGTTTTTATTCTTAGACGTATGTATGTATTTATGTAAATTGCGTTGCGCGTCGCGAACGACATTTTATTATTTTATAAACGCTTTACATATTTTACACACAATGTTGCAGCCGCGAAAATAATCCTCTAATGCCAAATCCAATTTTTACGTAATACTGATAAAACCATTTTTCAAACGATTTCGAAATGACGCCGATAAGATTATTGATTATCACACCAACAAAACAAAACGATGGAAATAAATGCGTTTTGTTTCGATTTTGGAAGAAGGCGAGGCAGCGGCACAGCAGCGTTCGTTTGCTGCATTTCAATTAATATTCGATGAATTTAATTATTATTGTTTGGAATACGCCACACCACTGTTATATAGCGTCTTAATCAATAATATATCGCTGCCTTCCAAAATTTAATTGCGGATTAAAATTTAATTAAAAGCAACGCGCTTGTATTAGTGTAGTAGAAGTAGCAGCAGCTGACGATTTTTGTTTTTGTGGGTTTTTTTTCAACACAAATGATAGCAGAGCGATAATTGTGCAATAGCAATCATGGTTTATTTTTAAACAATTTTAGATTTCATCCGTACTTACAATTTTTTTGGCCACGAATAAAAGGACAAACATGTTATGAATTTCGATCGAAATTAATTGACAGATAATTTATTTATTGTTTGATTTTTGTTTATGGTGTTCATGGCTGTTGTTCATATGATTTTGTTTAATCAGCCGGGCGGAGCAGCAGGCTTTGCGCAAAAAATCAACAAAAACAGAATGAATGTTATTGTTTGTCATGAGTCAAACGAGTGACTAAATTAGTTATATTACATTTTATTATTTGTTTCTCGGTAGCTGGAACCAAAGTCCCTGTTGTGTGTATGTACACATATATAATGTATATACATTTTTTATTTCTTTGTGAATCATTGCGCGCGTTTTATATATTCAATTTCAGCCGACAAGTGGTTATCGCACGTTTTATTTTTTTGCTTGTGTGATAAAATGTACACCACTACACTTCACAGACAGATAGGTTTACTCGAATTCATTTTATATCCTTTTCTTGCTTTGTGTTTCAATAATTTAAGAAAGTGCGATTTGTTGTTGCTGCGTCATATATCGCTGCAATCCAAAACCGCTGAGCCGTTTTTTTGCAATTACTAATTGCATGTTGATGATTTGCATAGGAAATTATACATGTTTGTTTAGATTCTTCAAACTGCTCTTTTATTTCGTTTCTATTAAATTAAGCTAAATGAAATTATAAAATTGTGTATAAGACAAAAGCTTGAAATAATATTTTAAGCTGCTATAGTAACGGGGTTTCCATCAAGTACATCATGAGCTCAATGGGGTTTCTCAAAGTGGTTTGAAACCCCTGGGCTAGATTATCATTTTGTCACTTGATTTTCTGCATAAAACGAGTCGAAATCTTTTGAGATGGTTTGATGAATATTTTTGACGTTTGAATAATGATGTAAGAAAGAAATTTTTAAGGAGAGATGATGGAGTTTTTATACGAAATTAACAATAAATATACAACTTTGAAAAGAAAAATTGGTAATTTAAATCGTAAGTGTCAAGTTTGTAGATTTTTTCCCCAAGTAATAGCCTTGTAAATTGGTATCAAAAGTTTTGTATACAGGACCGGATCAAACCATCAGCAGGCCCTACACAAAATAAATTTTCCGGGACAGTGGTTTGAAATATCAAGAGAATCTTTTTCTTTTTCAAATTTTATGCCAAGTCTACTTCTTTTAATATAAGTTTCATAAATAATATTTGGAGTTGTTTTTAAAACGGATCAAATCCTGTAATTTCTTTGAGTTGTTTCATACCGATTAAGTATTCTGAAGCTTTTTGAACATTGCCCTAGATCATTTACACATCTCAAGGAGGCTATAAGGAAGAATTTGGCAAAAATGCTAGTGAAAGCAATGTGAAATTGTCGAAATCGCCTTTAAATATGCATACTGCTATTTGGACGGTATTAGATTGTTATAAAACTTATACAACTTAGTTTAGATTTGAAAAACAAAGATTTCTTTGCTTCAACAAATAACTTTTTTAATATTACCATTTATATCGTACCTGAATCTGAACCCCTCCAAATTGTGGGCCTTAGACATTTGTGTTACTTATTTATTAGTTAATCCTACCCTGTTTGTCTATTTGTGACAAATGGCAACAAATGTAAACAGTTTTCAAGTAAAATAATGTTTATATTTAAAAGTTTATGAACTTTATTTGTAAAATTTCCACATTTTAGGTAGTTCTTATGAATAGCTACCTCCGTTTCGCTATGAACCATTTTCAAGCTACTGTATTTAATGTGGAAATTTTACAAATAAAGTGTGTAAACTTTTAGATATTAACAAATTGATAATGCCGTGTTGTCTATTAAAATATTGCAATTTCTTCACTATTCACCCACCACATAGCTTTAAATACTTAAAATCATGCCAACGTATGAAGATGTTGGACATCGAAACATGATGGCAATTCTTTTATAATAACTAATTGAATAATCAACAACGTCTTTTTGTTGTAGCTGTCGACTGTGAACCGTTTGGCACACCAGACATCGTCCCGATTGCGGCCGGCTGTGCGCTTGTCGCCCTCATTGTAATCGTTTTGGGCGCATACTTGATTGGCCGAAGAAGAAGTCGCGCCCTTGGATATGTTTCAATGTGAGTGATTAATTCACTTCATAGCCAGTCTAATGGTTTCATTATTTGCGCCCCCATTATTACTATCATTCAGATTATTAATCCTTAAAAAAACTTCAACAAAAAAAAATATTAAAAGTAACAATTTAGCCTCTCTTTCTCTCTCTATCTCTTCTTTATCCCCAGTTATATACATACTACATATATATAAATATGTATATATATAAAATATGAAAATTTAGATTTATTATTATTATAAAAAAAACATTTCTTTTTTTAGTTGTTAAGTACCTAGTTGTTTTTTGTAGTCTTCCTCGTATTAATTATATAGTTTTCCGTTTTATTTTTCAAACAAAAATCAATGTGGGTCGCTGAATTGTGATCATTTTTTCTTTCTTATTTAATAAACTAAAAAACTATCTGAACAATTAGCTTTGTACTGAATTCAATGATAATATACAAAAAAAAACAAAGATATTAGGTGAAGGTACTTTGCTATGTTTAATTTTAATGAATTAATTTAAATATGCGATGAGATACATAATGTGTAAAATGGTTGGAATTATAATAATTGAATAATACAACACGTAATAACAATAAAAAGTAATCGAATTTATATGATACGATATGATTGATTGGAAGCAACAAAATATATGATACAGCCTTAAAGTGATGTGTGTAATTTTAATTATTCTCTGTTTGCTTTTTTTTAATTAATGAATTAATTATTGAAATAGCGATATTGTTAATTTGGTGGCGTATAATGGTTTTTTACCGTATTGTTTTTTCTTTGGGGAAGAGACGCTTATGCGCCACCGAATCGTGGAAATATTTGCCCTTATAGGCTGTGAAAAAAATTGGTAACAATGTAAGTTTTAATTAAATAAATAAAAAGCATGATATGAATGATTAAAGTTTTTTTTGTTTGTTTTATTTATATTTTTCGTATTACCTACGTTGTTGCGCGCTATGAAGTGAATTTTTCGTTTTCGTATGTTGATTACGTTTTTTTTTCTCTGATTTGATTGTAGGTTTTCTGAGCGCAACAACAAGCGGGAGGAGGATTATATTCCAATGAAGAACTTGTCATGTTTCAATTAAATACGAAAGCGTATTGTTGGCGCTGATACACACAGTGCCCTCTCGTTCTTATCTCTGTTTGTTTGTTTGAACAATCAATCGATTATTTATCTGAAGTGCATTAATATTTTTAAGCTACCAAACGATGTGATTTGCCTTCTTATAATTGTGATAAAAAAATGATAGATGATGTTTGCAATGACATTTTTTTATATACATATGACATGATACGAATTGAAACCAGTTTTATTGTTGTGATAGCATTTTTAGACTGTAGTTATTATAATAAATTTACGAATTAAATTCTAAATATTTACATTTACATGGCATTACTTTTAACGCAACACTTTATCGAGACCGAATATAGAAATATTGCTGACCATGTATGATAATTGTTTACCTTGCCGATTTCTGATGCAACTTTCAAACAATTTTCCAAATAGCGCGATGTGTGATAGTGACTCATTAAATAAATAAAATTGCTGCCGATATCGTATATTTATATAAGAATGTTAATTAAAATAACCGCACTTTCTCGGTTTGAAGAATATCATTACTTAATGTGAAAAAACCTAACCGATATCAGTCTATTGCATATAATTTACTCTTTGTTTTTCTTATCGAACATTATAATTAGAAAATACTTTCATCTCATTATGCTGTTATTTATCTAACAAGAATGAGGCTAATTTTCAAAGTGGATCAAAAGGAAAATAACCTGTTTACTTAGCGATTTTGCAAAATTAATGATGGCTTAACTTTTGAACAAAATAATTTAATTTTATATGAAAATGCACATTACGACTTTACATCTTCTATCTATAGGAATATTTTGTTTAAGCTGCTAAATTGTTTCTTCTTTAATATTGGAGCAGCTATATCAAAAAAACAAAAACGGGAGTCGTATCAAATCTGCGGAACGAGGCGGCCAACTAAATTCCGTGTTTGTTAAATTGTGAGTTACCTCTAGGTAGGCTCGACCCCATCACATCACACCCCTGCGACAAGGGAATTGTGTACTATTAGCTTCGCAGTAAACATGAGGGGTGTGATTCCATACTATTGGAACCATATATTTGTTATACTTACTCTCTACCAGAATATTTCTAAAAAATGCTAGCGGATGTGGCTGTTGCAGCAGAAATTTAACACTGCAAAGTGCTAAAACAATGCATTACGATATTCCGTGCTCATCATTAATTAATATAATATATAAAACCACTTCTTCTGCGGTAGAAGCTTGCTGCAGAAGACATTAGGTAAAAATTATCAGCGATACAGGAGGCAATATTGGCACTTTAAGTTTGTATGGAAAACTGTCACATTTAAGATAACAGGTTCAAGCAGGATACTGTTGTAAGATTTTGAGGAGGCAAGTACTTTTTACTTGTACAATAGGGTTCTAGACTCATTCGCTTGTAAATGCATATACACTCGGCGAATATCAGACCGTAGATGGTAGGTAGGCATGGCAATTTTTTTTTCAAATTTGCGACGATTTTAATGCGAAATTTTCGAGATGTACTAGGCGAATATCAGACCGTAGAGGGTAGGTAAGGATGGCAAATTTTTATTCAAATTTGTGACGATTTTCCAACCAATGTGTTTACCACGTTACTTTAAAATCGAATCAAAGTGTTGCATTATTTTAGAAAGAAATATTGTGAGAATGGATGTTCAGAAATGATCAACCTATTGAATTAGTTTATTTGTTGTTCATTATTGATGACATAGAGTGTATACTCCTTAATTTAATATCATAATTAATAAATATATAAAAACATAATATTT
>JARJDW010008029.1:0-12330 GCA_030264715.1 Adinopsis sp. GC000173 | reverse complement strand
TCTTTCCGGTTACGTGAACTCGCAGAATACCCGCATATGGGCCACAGAGAATCCCCATGCTTTGCATGATTCGCCCTTACACGATCAGAAAATTTTCGTGTGATGCGCGGTTTCCCGTTCTCCAGTAATTGGTCCACCCCTGCCTACCATTCTCGCTTGCAACCAAAACTTCATTAAATGAAGAATACTTTGAGTTCTATCTCGTGTTTTTATGTTTACGCATTCCCGAAATGTAGCTGGTTAAAAACCGTCAGTTCCGAGTGAATCATCCTGTAGTTATTGCAATGTCATAAATTATTAAAAAACAATCTAATCATCTACATGTTGCATAACGATTTGTATTTCCTCAATGAACGTAGATATACCGTAGTTCTAATAAATCGCTATAATGTAAACTCTCCGCAATTTAACAATATGAATTATAGTTTATTACATCAATCTATGAATTAAATTCTTCAAATTGTATAAAATCGCAAATAGTTAGCAAAATTACCCACCTATCTGCTGGTTAACACAGTGTGAAAAAGATATTTTTAATCATAATGATATATAAAAACGGTATTGATTTCGAAAATAAATGACTGTAAACAACACCATAATATGTTTTGTTCCAGTTTTACTTGCCATGATGAAATGTATTGTCTTTAATGTTCCATTAACAAATAATTGGATTTTTTTACATTAGAGTTTATTTAAATAATGCTGCCGGACAGAAATGAACTAACAATGACTAATTTTATAAGTACCATTCTGCTAACGGTTATTGTTTGCTTATAATAAGCATCGGCATTAGTTTCACTGAAAACAATAGTTTTCACTTTTGATCAAATATAATTGCTTTTCTTATTTTTTTTTTAATTTCAAGGCGGATGTACTTGTAATAGATGCATTATTTTATTGCTTTAAGAGAAATCGAGTGTTATTTTTTCTTTTCTACTCACTCCTCTTGAAAATGTTTCAATTCGTATCAATTATGAATAAGCACATGGAGCAACAGGACGATAGTAAAATGTCGCAATATAAATTTAACTATTTATTCATATAAAAACTATAACGAGATATCCTTCATTCTAAATATGCATAACCTTTTTAATTTAGGAAACATAAATTCAACAATTTACAGTTTTAATATGCACTGAGAGTAAATATAAATTACAAAAGTGGGTGTAAAAAACATCACGTAATTAAAATAATTCAGATGTATAGTTTTAAATAGGTATGTAATTTGTATAAAAAATATTAAAAAAAAACTTCTATATAAAGTTTGTAATTAGTATAGTAAGCATTTTGAGCTTTATGAGAGAATATTTTTTGTAGAAAATATATGGATTAGCTATGAAAACCAAAAATAAAAAAAAACAATGTAACTAATGCTGTAAGATATATTATAATAAATTTATTATTTATAAATAAAGAAGATTTTTATAGTTTACCTAAATTTATTGGTTAAAAGTGCATCCAGAAAACATACACAAAACGGTAAGTCCAAAATATTATTTAAAACTATAGTTTGCTATTAGGTTGGTGCATAACTATTGCGGCTATTTTTCACGCAAGTAAGTTTTCTTAGAAAAATTGGCGTTTCGTTTATTATTTTTTCATAAAAGTAATCTTCTCTCTTTCAGGAACAAAAATGCGTACCGAAAATCATCTTCATATCCGCCATATTATGCTCTACAACTTTGAGAAAAGTGTGCCTGATCGTCGAAATCCGATAGACAACCTCTTCCTTCATCTGCAAGATTCGTGTCGCCAGTTCTGAAGCTCTTGAACCATCTTTCAACTCGATTTTATTTCCTCGCCGAAAAGTTCGTTGAGATCGCGAAATAACTCTGCCGTCTTCCAATATGGCGAATATGAAGATGATTTTCGGTACGCACTTTTGTTTCTGAAAGAGACAAGATTACTTTTACAAAAAAAATAATAAACAAAATGCCATTTTTTATAAAAAAACATGGACGCGAAAAAAAGCCGCATTAATTATACACCAACCTAATAATTGTAAAACAGCTTTTGTCGCTTCTAAAAAATACCAATTTCTTAAGAGCCCACAATTCACAATATATTTTACAACTCATTTCAATATAAGCTTATTAGGTACAGAAATTATTTATCTTAACTTTATAATTAGCTGTATACGAACTAGTATATGAATTTAATAGAAACATCTATACTTGGCGAAGAGAGAATTAGTAATTAATATCTATATTATACCTAATTAGTTTATTTATTAGAAATAAGATGTTGCCGCTTTATAATGTTTAATATTCATGTAATATTTTATACTTGTAATTTGCCAATAACGCAAATTTCAAGTATCTACGTGAAATTCTTAGGATAATAGTCTCGTTTCAAGAATTTAATTATTATTAGTGCGTCATAGTATCATATTTATTAATATATTTTATAGTATTGGATCATAGTGTAAAGGCACTGTTGTAACTATATTAACTGTATCAAAGATAATTATATAGAAAGCTGATTAACCTATGCTACACGTTAAATCTAACTAAACCAACTTTTGCGGAAAATCAACTTGCCTTTGTTCCGCCTGATTTTTAATTACATGCTCACTACAGTGCCGATCAAAATTTATGTGCAATATAATTATTAATAATAGCAGTAATTTTCTAATAAATGGGTCAAGATATAAATTATAAAATAAATGTCAACCAAAACTAATCATATCTCAATTAAGATAAAACATAATTTTCCATTAACGCAGATTATTACGAATTTAAACAAAACATAAATAAATAAGTAAAAAAACGATAAAGCATTAAACAACAGACATCTTCGTTAATTGATTAAAAAACCAAAATCATACAACTTTATATAATAATTAGGTTAACCATTACTTATAGCAAAATATTACGTTTATACTAAATTCGTAACCACAAGTTAGAAAATTCTCTAAATGTAACAATTTGGTTTAATTACAGTGCAATAAAGCGCCTATGTTATTAGATTATAGCAAGAATTATTAATAAAAGCTACAGAATTACAAACTAAAGCGTATAATTTCAAAAATTTTATATCTATATGATAATTAAATTTGGTAGTGTAGTTGGAATAATAAACATCGAGTGATTAATTTTAACATGTGTTTATCCAAATTAGTACCGGGCTAATATATTAATTAATATTGTCTAAATAGTAAATTATTTACAACACAAATCTCAACCGAAATTAATTTGCTACTAATTATTATCATATATGTATGTTGATATAATTATCATATAATTAGGTAAGTCGTATATTGCGCATTATTTACGCACTTGCAAAAGACGCAATAGAATTTCGAGTGAATGATGGTATGTAAACAGGCGGCTTTAAAAAACGTAATTGGCACATTTTTTTAATAAAACGCGTTCACAGGACTATTACGAATGAACGATCTAAAGTGGAATAATTGAAATATCTTCCATTTGCTTCTTTTATATCCTGCCTTTCAATTCCTACCGCAGCGCTCATGCATCAAAAACTGTTTCCTTTCTTTTTTCCGATTGGTTTATAATTGTTTACACCAAAAATAAATTGCAATTTACAAATTCGGTAAAGTTTAAACTATGAAATTGAACGTAAATCGTTCGTACCGGTTAAATAATCATCCGTTATTGTGACCAATACTATAATTATAAGTACTAAATTATTTTCGGTTTCTAGCAGCTTCTTCATAATTTAAAGATGGTTTATGGTTGATAAACTGGATCATAACATTATCCACCTATGTTTTATTACATTATTGAACGAAAATTTTGATAAGACAATAGTTACATATTTTAATAGGTATCCCAAAATTTTTGCGATTAAAATGTTAAAGCAATTTCAAATTAAACCGAGAACTAAAGATTTAGTGTCAATTGCATTCGGCATTTAATCATTTTTTGATATTTGCACACATTTCTGAGCATGTGTTTCTAAAAGTGGTAATATTAAATTGTTGATTTAAATTCGTGTGATCAACTGAAAAATATATTTATTGTGTTTTCTTTGGTACTTTTGAACATCAAAGTGATCGAAAGCGTTGAAATTTAAATTGTGACCAATGCTATAATTATGAGTAGTAAATTATTTTCGATTTCTAGCAGCTTCTTCATAATTTAAAGATGGTTGAGTTTATAAACTGGATCATAACATTATCCACCTATGTTTTATTGCATTATCTTGTTGATTTAATTATTATAATTAGCTTGGCGAGATAGAGAGATAATTTGCCAATTTTAAATTCATCAAAATATTTTAATAATGAACTAAATATGGTCCAGATACTCACCTAAATTCACAATCGAATTTTCTAAGGCTGTCAGTTGTTAATCTAGATCTAATAACAAGAGTTTAATATTAAATATCTAGCTAGCAAGATTATTTATTAATTTATGATGTGTTAAATTATTGATTCTGTAAACATTCTTATTAATCAATAATGATTGCAAATCCTTTCTAAATAATTAATGCATATATTAAATTGTAATTAACGTGGTCTTATTACTGTCAGATTAACACTGGTCTAATAAATAATTATTATTGTTTTTATAATAAATGACATTTATTTGTAAATATAATGTTTATTCATAATTATTAATTAAATAACGTGACGATTTAAATAATCTACGTTTGAAATTTTTATATATCTACCTTAACCCATATTATGTAAAGTTGGACTGAATTAAATAAAAATAATGCTGTTACGTCGTTGCACGGGTAAACATTTTCATAAATTTTAAATAAACGCTTTTTTCGCTTTTAACAGAGTTTATATGCGAGGTTATAAAAATGCGCGCAATTTCGTGTCGCTCTTTATTTTATAACATTACGCGAAAAAGTAATAAAAGCTTTAAAAAGCGTTCTAGTGTGACAAAATGACAATTAGCGGTCGAACAACAACACACGAAAAATGTGTGCGGAGAGAAAAACATGCAGAAGCGAAACGGTGATGAGTTGATAAAAGAAACTTGCTCGTATGTGAAGTGAAAATAGTATGCTCAAGCCACAGTCGAATTATAAAATAAAAAATATTTATAACGATGCTTACGCCACTAGTAAAATCGCTGATGCAAAACTTTAAACCAAGCAATAATTCAACCGCTATCTACCAGATGTCTATACTCTTCAATAAAATAATAAGCGATACTGTTTGTACTAACCGCAAATCTAATTTGAGTTTTAATTGTCTTTTGAATAAAACAGAATTACACATTGCAAGTTTTAATCAAATTTCATCATAGTTTTGATAATTATAATTAAATTTATTAATAAAAAGAAAATAGAATAATTAACTAGTACATATATTGCGTGGTTCCATACGTTCGTGCCCGATTTGCGCGTTGCCAGAAACATTCCTTTTTAACTGTGCTGTTATCAATTTTATGATCATATTATTTACTGACGTGAACTACAGATTCAGTGAGTCAACATAAGCTTAAAAAAGTTAACTTAAATGAAGTTGTGTGCAGGGTTAGTATTTAAAATGGAAAATGATAAGTTGTTAATGTCATATTATACAAACTCAGAAACGGAATGAGATTTAGTACGACTAGAAAAAATTTTAAAGACGTTTTATTAGGATCGTGCACATGCACTAAGGATAGTTAAAAAGCGGTTTGGTCGATTTTGAAATGGTGATTTTAATTAAAACGATCAAATTCGCTCTGAGGTCAGTTTGTTCCGTTCTGTCAGAATTTGCTGAACCCATATACCGAGTTTCGAAGTATAGTCAGATTTTTTAAATGGCGAAATGCTGTCAATTTGTCAACATTTAAGTTCTCAGCAATCTCTTAAGTCGAAATTCTTGGAATTCACCAAATCACGGATACAGTCATTATTAATGCCGAAAGGTCACGCAGAGCGAGGTTGATCGTTTAAACTGAAATCACCAGTTCCAAATCGATCAAAACACTTTTTAACTGTTCTTGGGGATCCAAATAAATGTCTTTATTATTTTTTATAGCAGTACCAACACTCACTCCATTTTTAAATTCGTATAATAAGACATGTCGGATATGAAACTTATCATTTTCCATTTTGAATACTAACCCTGCACATAACTTAATTTAAGTTAACTTTTTTTTAAGCTTATGTTGACTCACTAGACCTGTAGTTCACTGTCAGTAAATAATATGTTCATAAAATTGATAACACCACAGTCAAAAAGGAATGTTTCTGGCAACGCGCAAATCGCGTATGAACTTATGGAGTCACCTAATATATAGATATAATGTCGGAATGTAATAAATTACTGCTTAAATTTTATGTAATTTAAATTTATATTGAATATAAACTAGATTTTAATATAATTTTCATGGTGTAATTCATCATCTTTAAATATAATACCTCATAGGTAGATGGGTAGTAAATATATTTACTCGCACTTCATTTCTCATTTTAAATACTATTTACATTTCTAAATGTGACATTATTAATAACATGTTTGTTATAAATTGAAATCTAAATTATATTGCTGTGCAGTAAAATATATCGTATGAGATGAATGTTGAAATTAATGAATTGATTTTAGTTTTCGAAAAAATAACATGTGCACGTACTTATTTAAAAAAAATTAATATAAATTGCGGGTGTGTATGCCTAAAAGCCGTAAGGCAATTCGTTAGTAAAATGCTTATTATTTAGACACAACTTAAAAACAATTTCAAATTGAAACGAAATCTAGGGTATTTTGTAATAGTGATTTAGCAATGATTAGAATCTGAAAAACATGACAATGGTGTTCAAAACTTTATGATTTTATGATTTTATGTATACTTTTAGATGTGTTTTCCCTTCGTAAATGTGACATTATTAATAACATATTTGGTACATGCAAATTAAAATCTAAATAACTGTGGTATACTAATCAAACCGTGGGGTAAAACATATCATTTGAAATGAATGTTGAAAACGAATTCATTTTAGTTTTCTAAAAAATAGTATGTGTACGTACTTATCTAAAAAGTTTTTTAATATAAATTGCGGGTATGTATGCATAAAAGCCGTAGGGTGATTCGTTAGTAAAATGCTTATTATTTATTCACAAAACTAAACTAACTAAATTAACGACGCTAACTTTCCTAGTTTCACATTTTCAAAACAATTTGTTTTTAAATACAATTATTTGATTTAATGTACTTATTTTATTACATTAACCATAATAGAATAAACATTTTATTTGAGCGCGTAAAATAAATTTAATAATATTTCGAAATGTGAATGAAATTCTTTAAGTGCATACTTTTACTCTATGGCAATCCAGTAGAAATGCAATAGTTGTTTATTTCATTTCTATAAATAAATATATAAATATTTACTATTTGCTTCGCAAATAATATTTTTTATATAAAAATATAAAATAGACATGCATTCCTTTATTTGTTCCAATCTTCAACTAATACTAAATTATATTCGGATAAGTTTCATTCAAAGTGAGTTATTTAGGTTTAATGATATAAATTGCACCGGCTCAACTTAGATTTGTTGTATATTACAATTATTGTAGATGTAAACTTTGTGCAATGCAAACTTAATAAATTACAAAAGCCTCATGTTTGCAGCGAAAATGTAAATAAATCTCGATTGTTGCTATAAATTATTTTCAACGCTAATCTTAAAACCATTTTAGCAGTTAATTTGTTGAAATCTGGCATGGATTTTAAACAATATGAATGTTGTAAGGTAAAAAACTTGGTTTAAATTTTAACTTTTTGAGTTATATTATTTCAATATGCCACGCAAATATCACATAACTATAATCACGAATAGCAAATATTTATTTTAGTGTGCAGTTGCAGTTTAATCTGATGCGCATTTAGTCTATGACAATAAACACATTTGCGACTTTGTATTTATACAAGTTCATTTTCTTTGGTATTTATTGTATGTGGAAAATGTAGAACCGGATTCAAATCCATCGGATACGGATGTAGACTGAACTGATTCAGAGCACCCAGATTAACTTGCACTCAAGCAGGAAAACTAAATCATCGTTTTCACTTGCAATATATAAACATTCTATTTATAAAACGTGTATATGAGCATTATTTTAGCAAAATACACTTTCATTGCGGCACAATTTCGTTATAAAACTTAGATTGTATGCATATAGATTGCACAAGTATGCAGGATGTTAGTAATAGAAACAATTACATGCCGATCGGAATATTATCTAATTATAAATATACTTACAGGTAATGAATTATTGTAGATGCTGTGAATATCATTCATAGTTTCTTTATATGTATGTATTTTCAAAAAGAATTCAGTAAATACTGTGCGGTAATGCTGTTAGTATTACGTGCCTAATTCTATCTCATTATTTATACTAATAGACTAATATAATGCAATTGCTAATAAGAAAATTACTTGTTAAAGAGTCGTGTTAACAGACTTGCATTCATTATTATCGAGATTGGAAAATGGAAACAACATGCAATAACATTTTTCAAACAAGTGTATCTGTTCTGTTTGCATACATATATTTACAACAATATAGACTAATAAGCAATAATATGGGCCAAACCCGAAAAATCGAATATTACTAAACATATGTTGCTGCTGAAAATGAATTTATCGGAGGCATTTGAAATCAAAAAGGCCTCTAAGAATCAACTTGTGCTGATAAATGAGCAAATTAGAATCAAACAGTTCAAAATTTTGGATATTCGTTATAGACTGACGTAGTTTTGTTTTCATGGTTTTTTGCTTATTGTTTGTTAGGAGTATTTTTATTAATTTATATTTGTAATTCTAACGATAACGTTAAAGTAGAAATACATTAACTAACTTACTATAAAGTAAAATAATTTTTATTGTCGACTACAAAAGTGTTGAATTTATTTTATTTATTAACAAAAAATTTTGTTCACCATGTAAATTCAGCAAATATTATCAATTTTATATTAGTATTTGTTTTCTTTTTCTTTTTCTTTTCATTTCATTTTCTACAATAAAATAATTATTGTTCTTGCTTTTTTAATGGAACGAAAATATGAAGAAGTTTGTTTATTTAACGTTCTTAATTATATTTTTACAAGAGAAAAAAAAGAATATATAAATAAAATAAATTAAATTCCGAAACAATAATTTTCCTTGTTAGCTTTTGAACGCATTGTTTTGTTGATAGCGGTGTTCTATGAAAATGTTTATTACACACATATTACATAATTTCTGTAGGTAGAAAGATAGAGTAGATACGAAATACACGCTAAAACTGTTGTAACACGTCTAGCGAATAATCTAAACTTTAGACTTTAGGGATGAGCAATCCCTCGACCAGCAGCTGGCCTTCGTCATTTTTTATGCGGTCCTACTTTGTGAATTATTATGTTGACAAAATCCGAGAAAAGCCGCCCACAAAAGTTCCGAAAATGCTTGCCTTGACTATATTTATAAATGATCTTTGTTTGAAATTTTTGATATGATAATAATTGCAAATTTGTATAACTCTTCCAACCATTTTGAGATCTAAACTTACAACAAATTTTAAATTTAAACAAAACTAGATTTTTTTGTAATAATGATTCGACAATGATTAACAGCTAAAGAAAATCTCAATGGTGTTCTGAGTTTCATATTTTTTTAACTTTTACACACTCATATTTTTGAGTATGTGTTTCTAGAAGTGATAATGTTGATTTAATTTCGTGTAATCTACTAAAGAATAGATTTATTTTCTTTGGTACTTTTCCTCGCCGAAGTAAACGAAAACATTGAGGTTTGCAGTAAGTCAGTATTGTAAAAAAACTTCTTAGCTCTACATTTGACTATATGTTGCTATTAATTCTTCATATTTGATACAGATTGGTTAAAAATCATATTCAATTCAAAATAATTTTTGAAATTAAATACAGTAAAATTCAGTTAAAAAAAACCCTATATATATTGCTAAATAATGTAAAATTAATAATGTTGAATGAAATTTTATTTTTATTTCATCGAATAACATTGTGGTGAGATTTTCAGAATTTTGATTATTTACGAAAATATTAAATGTTACATCTTACCAAGATCAGCATTATCTACTTTATTACTTCTTTAATATTTAGTTCTTGTTTTAACGTGAGGAAAAAGTATTTGGGAATAATATTGTAGAAAAATATATCATTTCTGAATGCAATTAACAAAAAATGCTTTCAAATATAATAATTATCCTGCAGTTATACAAACTATTACTTTAATACTATTTATTAGAAATACGCGGTTCTATAAACACATAAAACAAACAGATAGCAAGCTTATAATAGTGAAATGTAAATAAATCATCAACAAACATAAAATGCAAACAGCAAATATCATAAATAACTTTTACTATATTAACCAAGTTACTATGTGTATTTAAACAAACACACAAAATACGAAAATAAAATTTACTCAAATAATTAGAATTTGGGTTACAACATATAAATGTATGTTGTAGTTAAAAATTATGTTCCATTTGAACAATTTGGGAATCATTACCGATTTAACAATATTGTTGTAAATATCTTGAACATGAATTACAGTTTGATGTGGATCAACGTAAATATATTATAATGTATATTGTTTGCTTTCTAAACTTGTGTTACCTAAATTTTGTATAATCGATTATTTATTGTAGAAAGAAGCTTAATTATTAATGCGATGTCTGCTTGAGTTATCAATTCTCAAAGATGATAACTATGCAGATAATATTTGCGTAGTTAGTGCAAACAATATAATATAAATATTATTCTCTAGGAATGTCTCATATGCAAATGTTGCTTTGCACACAAAATGAAGCGAGCAAAAAATGTAAAATTGCGATGTTGCGAAAAAATTCCATACTTGAAATGAAAAATTCTGAATGAGATAACGTTGCTTTAAAACTATTACATAACGTGTATATATAATATTTGCATAGACATTAAACTTTAAATAGCGTAAAAATGTATTTTCATTATTTCAGCATTATCTGATGATTAAAATTATGCTAATTTATGTGAATGATTCTAAATACACATCAAAACAAGACAGCATCAGATCGCATACGTTTCTAAAATGTTAACAAGAATAATCTTCTGTCAGACTGAAATAAAAATGATGTAGTATTTACATTTAATATAGTCCTACGAATTGGAAAAGTTTGTTATATTAAAAAGTTATAATGGTTATTGATTATCTTTCAAATAAATTCTTCAAAAATGTTTCGGTAGTAAAATTTTTCTGTTGACTATAGGTATTTCACACAATAATCAGTACAATTTTAACATTACGTATTTTTAATATTTATTATATTACATAAAGAATTAAATATAAGTTAATTTGTTAAACAATCGGAAATATAAAACAATTAAATAATGTTTCAAGNTGACTATAAGTATTTCACACGATAATCAGTACAATTTTAACATTACGTATTTTTAATATTTATTATATTACATAAAGAATTAAATATAAGTTAATTTGTTAAACAATCGGAAATATAAAAAAATTAAAAAATGTTTCAAGTTATTAAACAATAATATTTTTCTCCACAATTATCAGTTTAGCAGTGAATTTCTTTGATGGAAATTAATTTGAAGATAAAACAATCATTGAATACCACCTACAGTCAAATGAAATAACTTTTAACTTTACAAATTTTATAAATACCTTTTTATTATTAATTTGGTGTGGGGTGTTTATTCACTGGGAAAGCTATCCTATAAAAATCTAACTTTACAGTTAGTTTATTTGGGTACTCATATTAACTATGTGTAAATAAACTACTTCTTACAAGTAATAAACAGTTTTTAGCAATAAATCATAATTACTTGTATTTTATCATGTTAATGAAAGCCACTTATTTAACCTAAAATAAAAGAAACATGTAATAAAGTCGTAAATATAAACACATATGCACGCAAATACACAATGCTATTACTTTACATAACAGTAATTAAATAACTTAGCTTATTTACAACCCCACATATAGTAAAAGAGAATTACTTTGCCGAATCAAAGCAACAAAGGAATTAATCGTTTGACCTTCTGCCTACTACATCGACCAAAAGCGCTTGTGGTTTTATTCCCTTGTTGAGGTGTGTCTTTTCAATTAATCCTCATTGATACAATTCCGGGTGTATATTTGTAAATATATCATATTTTATTTAGTATCTTATTTCATTCGTATGTGCGAACTAAATCGTGCAATTTTCAGCAAGTTTAACCTCTATAATTAAATGGCTTTATGGTGCTTGGAAATTATAGCGCACCAAGCAATTTTTTTAAAACCCAGTTAAATAAAGCGTTATTAATTTTAATTAGCCAAAATTAATTCCCACCATATTTTGTTAAATTTGTAATATAAATTATTCATATATTGTACATTATTATTCCAAC
>JARJDW010008017.1:0-19280 GCA_030264715.1 Adinopsis sp. GC000173 | reverse complement strand
CTCTGAGAAAATTTAACGCTGAAATTCATTTTCAATTAGATTTCAATTTCTGAGTAAAGTAAAGAATATTTATACCCTAGACGCTGCTTTCTGATACTACTGCATGCGGCAATGACCGACTTCGATTTCGCTAAAGCGACCGCCATACGACTACGTCCACGCGGCATATGCTCCTTGGTCTCATCAAACAGCGAGTACTTGAACGTGTCCTTTCTAATCTCCCGCCGCCGCACGCATATATTCTCCACCAGCATGCATGTACCGCGTACGATGAAGTAGACGTGATGCTTAGAACCTACACCATCGCCGAATACAAGCTGGTTGCTCGTGTAGTCAATCAGCTTCGATTGTATAAGACAGGTGCGCAACTCGACTTCATTCCACCTTCGAAAGTACGGAATCGACTTCAACGAATGCATCGTTTCGTCCCACACGCTCTGTACGGTGTGGCGCAGTACGATATTGAAATCCTCCTTCTTTAAGTAAAGTAATTCTAATGGCGCTGAAACAAATTCAAAAATTTACTTACATAAATAATATAATTTATATAAAATTCAGATTACATTTTTAGTAAGAGTAAATTGGAATCATCAGCAGAACTAACTAAATTCAAGGAAATAAATGAAATATAATCTAAATCTTTGTTTTTTGCTAATCACAACAAGAGTTTGGTTAGTGTGGCAAATTTTCAGCCCAACAATTTATAAATAATGCTGACCTCAACGGAATTCTAAGGAAATTAAACCCAGTATTTCGTTCATGGTTGGAAGGAAAAAAACTATACTAAAAATGTTAGTCATAAACGAATAGATTGAGAATATTTTAAATTCATTTAATTAAATTTCTTGTATTTACTGATCCTATTGATAACTAAGTGGTCGAAATTTGTAAACCTACTAAATGTTACTTAATTATTTTCTTAGTTGTACTTACTTAAACTGGTTACGGTGACAAGTCGTGGTAGATTATTCAAAAGAGCAACCTCGCCGAACATGCCGCCAAACGCCATACGATCAATGACATTTTGCGATAGATCATCGTCGTGAAACCCTTTCGCCTCCACCTGGCATTCCCCGTTCAGTACGTAGTAAATGGCCTCGGCCTTTTGTCCTTCCTTAACTATTACATGATTAGCCTTAAAAAACGCGAAGTATACATATTTAACTAGCTTCCGTTGCACGTGCTGCAAATTTAAAAGTAAAATTAGAACATAGTAAATTAAAATCTCTCCATACTATTTTTTTTTAATTGTAAGATGTAATATCGAACGCATCCTTAAATGAAAGCCCTCCAGGAACTGCAATTCTTTGAGGCCTGAGTTTAGCTGAATTTAGACATAGACCGTTTATGTAAATTGATTTTATGGTATGGTTTAGTTTTAGGTAACCAAAATTTGATCATTCATTTAGAGATACCTTCAATACTACTTGTAATAATGATTTAACTAATCCCAATTTTTAGTGAAAACTGCTGTAGTTGATTACTTTAACAATATTATCTACCTAGTTATTTTCGAAATTTTTTGAACACACTTTATTGAATGCGACTTACATCTGGATACTTGCGAAACAACTTAAAGCCGTGCAGAATCTTATAGATCTCAATACAATCCTCGGTAGTGCGTTCCGAAGCCGGTTTATTCAGTTTCCGAATATGCTGCATTCAAATTTTCAAATAATTTGATGACTTTATTAGATAGTCTACATTTACATACCTCCAGTGTAATTTTTCTGCCAAACACAGTCGATTTTCTGTGCGACATCTTCGCGGGATGGATCTCCTCCTGCAGCCATGGCAAATTGTTTATGACTTTACGCACTAGCGCTCGAAATCGGAAACGTATGTACCGTTTTCTTCGAGCCCTTATCGCCGCCTGAAAAAACATTATGCATAAGTAATTGCCTTATAGGTGTGTGGAGCGTTTACTTCAAGTGAAAAGTAAGTTGATGCCGCTCTTAGCATTTGCGATGGTTGGTGCTTTGTTTGATGCATTGATTGATGCATTATTGATAATTAAAATTTTACCTGTTGAAAGAAGTGCATACAAATCCCCACCACCCCAACAAGTTCCACGAATTTTGCATTAAACCCCACCCAATATACAATAGTTAATTGATTTGAAATGTATCATTTACCCTCAAATAGATCCCACATCAAAGAACTGGTAAATTGGCAATATGTCAATTTTTGTAAATTGAATTATTTCACAGATATTACGATTTCAACACATATTTTTTTATTACCTATCTTTTCGATAAAAAATCATTTTTCTTTATTGTTTAACTGCTATATTTAATACTTATTAGAAAATAAAAATTAATAAACATCGTCAATGCAATACAAAGATGCATCAAATATGAATCGACTTAATAAATTTGAAGTATAAGATAAAACAATATATTATATTTCTTCCAGGGTTTTGCTAGATTCTGTATCACAGTTTGATAAAAATGGCGATTGCAAATCATTCCTTTCATAACTGTAGCAGTATATTGATTGTTATCGAGTTTATCATTTACTGAAGGTCCTAATAACAGCAACACTTATAAAATAGCCGATACTGGCTATCCATCTAGCAAAAATGGGCTGATTTATGGTCATTTTTATATTTTTGTACGAACTATAAACTGCTTCACTAGTCTAATAGATCTTAAAATAGTAGAACTATGATTTGTTGACAAATTTCTGTAGGTACGGTGTGAATTCTCATATATTTTAAAAAAATATATATATATTATTTCTGTTTATGGCAAAATTTAATATGTATCTTAGGTTGATTCACCAAGTTTCAGCGGAATAATCATTCTTCTGCTAGAAAATTGTATAACAATAAGCAAACATGATGTTAACAAAGAATTACTACCACATTTGTTAATTCCAACACCATTCTTTGTTACACACCGAATGAAAACTTAGATTTATCTTTGAACCACTCTCGTATAATTCCATCTAATCCAAAAGAATTTTTGGTGTTTCCAAGCGTGATATCGACAAAACAAAGCTCTCGCAAACCACGAAATAATTAAAACCCTCCTACTCCCGAAAAGCGTGAAAGAATGTGTGCTGATAAAATCTACAAATCACTTAAAACTTTTGATTATTTTGATAAGCTAAACGATGACGATTTAATTAATTTATGTACGAAGCATGCAAAAATCGTTTCGTACATCAAAGATGAAACGATTTTGGGCGATGGCCAAATGAGATATAATAAATTCGTGCATTTTCTAACGAATGGAAAATGTGCGCTCATTCAACATTTAATTGTAAATAATGGCGATGGTGTAAGTGATAGTGTCAGAGAGTGTAATCATATTCATTCCACGTAAGTTAAAAAATAATGTCTTAGCTGTTAAACAAAAATACTCTTGGTAACAATTAACAAAATATATTAGTTAATTGTCTATAGCAGTATTTCTACCTCTCAGTCAACATTAGAAGTAATAAATTAAAGAGAATAAAGTGGTTTATACAGAGAGTCACAAAGTTACAATTCCAAACTTTTAGAGTAGGTAGAGGACACTTTCAGGACACATGATGGTAGAGCAACTTACAGGCGCAATTCGATAGTTAATAAAAACGTTAATGTTATTTGGGATTGTTCAATCAACATTGATTTTGCATAAATATACAAACACGGGATTGGTTGATATACACTTCAATTATGGTCTAGCGCTCGCTAATAGAAGTAGACGTGCTGCCGCTCAATGACATCGTGAATGATACCTACCCAAGCAGACATCAAATCATAACATGTAAATACTCGGATTTTGCTTAGCGGATTGTACAATCAACATGCCTTCATGTATAAACACAAGGTTAGATGAGAACCTCTTCATTTATGGCCTACCTACCTAATAAAAATAGATGCGTTGCCCCTCAATTATATCACGGAAGATATCCAACGAAGCAAACATCAAATCATAACCTATTCTTTGTATTCGGATTTTAGTTTATCCAAGCCAAAACTTCCATAAACCATCTCATTCATAGTAGTTTTACAAGTCCAAATGTTAGAAACATCCATATAGTCAATTAATACCCAAATATATTTTATGAGTCGTTACCAAAAGTATTTTTGTATACCAAAATTCCGCAGAAATTTCTTCAATTCTATACTGTTATCTTTATTGTTGTAGGAACATCATTCAAAACAAATTGCTAAGATACAAACATGTATTCGTAAATGCTACTAAACAAAACCACGTCTTTCTCAATGTAAGTCAAAATAATTGCAATTACTTACTTACATCGTATCATTAATTGTAGGTTTGTGAGTACTTCCCAAAAACTTGTTTCAATCTAGGCGAGGACTTAAATAACCGTCGAGTAATTGCACAAACAAATGTAGAATGCATTTTAATTCCCCAATACTGGTTTAAAGAATTAGATATATTATTTTTCAATCGTTTGCTACGACATATCAATAAACGCATTCCGAATCCTGAAGAAATTCACCGGATTTATCTTAGACAGACAAAATGGCGACAATATAAAAAAGATTTATTTTATTTACATAAAAAGGATGTGAAACCATCAAATACTGTTGATAATATACCTTACACGATTAGAATAAAGAACGATTATTCCTAACCTAATTGCAGTTTGAATTGGCTGTGTCTCCCACTTAATACGTATTTTTGATGTTGGCGATACTTTTATATCTAAATATCTTAAATTAAATAATTACGCATCTGATATCTGTTATTAACTGCTATATAGAATTGTATTTTATTTCATAATTAATTAATTATTTCATTTTTAAGGATTTATATGTAATCGTAGTCAAGTTGGCAACGCGAGTGAGTTATTAAACACAACAACTTGACGAACTTCACTTCGAAACTCTCTTCGTGTTGTCAATAAAAATGGTGAGTTGTGTTGCTTTTCTATTTTATAAAATCGTTAATAATTTTAATCATCCGTGCTCCAAATCTCATTATATGATAACAATTAGATATAGTTTAACATGCTGCATGTTCTAAAATAGTTATTTTGTGAGACTTTATAGTATTTTTATGAAATTACTTGAACATGTAAAAACATAACCTAACATATGAGTTTCGTTTATGCATAAGCAATTTATTTGTGTTTTAATTCTTCGTTTTTGCTTTTAGAGTACCCATAAGAAGAAGACTAGGAAGTTGAGAGGGCATGTAAGCCACGGTCATGGCCGTATCGGTAAGTTTACTTTACTACACGTTATCGTCTTACCAGGAAACTCATATTGAATCTTTGTTTTTAGGCAAGCACCGTAAGCATCCTGGTGGTCGCGGTAACGCTGGTGGCATGCACCATCACCGCATCAACTTCGACAAATACCATCCTGGTTACTTTGGTAAATTGGGTATGAGAAACTATCACTTAAAGAAAAATCCCAGGTGGTGCCCTACCATAAATATCGACAAGTTGTGGTCGCTCGTTAGCGAACAAACAAGAACTAGATACAAGAACCACCCAGAAGGAAAGGCGCCAGTCATTGATATCATTAAGGCTGTAAGTAGTTAATGTCGTTAGTTTCATTCATTTAACTGACTTGTTTTAATTTTAATCTACAGGGTTACTACAAATTGTTGGGCAAAGGACACCTTCCCAAGCAACCCGTCATCGTTAAGGCGAAATTTTTCTCAAAATCAGCTGAAGAAAAAATTAAGAAGGTTGGCGGCGCTTGCGTCTTGTCTGCATAAATTTAAAATAAATTTTTATTAATTTAAAAAATTATTTTACTGCATCCTTTATTTTAAAAAATCCTATTATTACAATTAAAACTTATTGTGGTGGAGGTGGTACCGGCAGAACACCCATTAGAGGTGGCGGCGGTGGCATTGGATTGAACATCGGAGGACGCGGTGGTGGAGGCACAGGCAGCATAGGAGGACCGGGTATTCCAATCATATTCGGACGGGCAATTATTGCACCTGGTTTCTTAGCCTCGTTCTTGAAAGCAAACTGAAGGAAAAACTGTTTTGTATCGCGATTCCAATGCGTCCAAAATTTATTATCTGTCTTTTCCACCTCACGACTTGGTACTTTAAATGCAATTGTTTCGTACGGTTCCGCTGCAAATAGTAAATACTGCCATTTACGATCTGGCGGTTCTTGTTTTTGTTCGTATGCAGACATGAATCTGTGACGTGGGTAGACATTATCCGCAATTTCTATAACAAAATCATTTCAAGATTAGACATTAAATTCGATTCCAGTTGCTGTAAGTACTCAGTAAAATAATAACATTCTCGGGATGATATAAAATCGCGAGTTCACAATTATATTTACCTGGATAATCTATCTGAAACAATAAACTCTGCTGCCCAGTTTCTGGTTCGCGCTGCTTAGTTACCCTATAACCCGGCCGACCAATCTTCACAAACTTCTTCGGTTCGACTCTCGGTTTCTCAGGTGCCAATAAAGTCGGCGCATCTTTCGCTTCCTTCGCAGCACGTCTCGCCAAATTCGCCTGATGCTTTTTACCCTGCGTGTGCGCCAAGTAACTGCCTTCATTGTTGTGGAGCGTTAAGCACAGTTTACATTCATATGATCCTAGATGGTTTTTCATAAAATAGGGATCCTTTTGCAGATCGATGGTTTCCAGCGCCAGCTGGCGTAGACGCTCGCGTCGATCGCGATTGCTTTCCGACCATGATGCGACACCGCCACCGCCTGTTTTACCACCAGGTCGGTTTTGAAAATCCATGTTTCTTCAGAATTACTTAAATAACCTTATTTTTCACAGCGTACAACAAACGTTAATAAACACAGTTTGACGTAGTGATTTTGGTGATATTATGGCTGCCAACATGAATTTACAGAATTATAAATTTAATAATTAAATAATTTAATTAAATTTACAGATAGTGTAGTAATAATATTCATATTATTCTAAAAATATTTTGATTTCTTATAGCAATAAAAACAGTATTGTTATAATTAATAAATTAATTAAATGTGGCAATAGTGTAAACTACCAACTATTATATTGAAAATCACTAAATAATAATCATTAAAATCATTAGTTGTCATAACAAAATAGGTTATGTTTACTATTCGTACTTTGTAGTAATGAACAAATATTCAATAAAAGATGCAATTTGCAATACCACCGCCAATCATAAAACCGATTAATACATATCCCACAACTGAACCAACTATACAGGAACAATTCGATGTGTTTGGATTACAATTCGCTGCCCATCAGCTATTCAAGCTCGTTACAAACGCTGAGGAACTATTTCAACGTCTCGTCGCCAATAACACACTCTCGCAGAATGAATTACAACAAGTTCTGCAATGGTTAACGCTTAAACAAGAATGCGAGGAGTGCTTGAGTGAGACATCGGAACCGAGGCGTTCTTTGGATAGAATTGAGGAGGAGATTGAGGAATCGTACACAGAAAGCGATGAGGACGAAGATGATAGCGAAACAATCCAGCTACGACTGAACACATACATGGAAAATTTTCGCACAAATACCGATAATTTAGTTGCACAGGCAAATCACACAAATTTGCTGAAGAACAACGCCAAGGAGAGTATGTGCGTGCGCAATGAGTATCACATAAAGGGAGCGCGCGGCAGGCGTAATAGTATTCATGGATTAAGCAATAATAAGTCGATGAACTGTTATGAGGTGGATGAAGAGGACGACGATCTGGAACCTATAGCAATAAATAAGCGATCGAAAAACAAGACAGTTGGAAGCTCTGAAGAGACGAACAGTGTTTGCAAAACACCAACGACCAAACTAATGTTATGTGATATTAACGTTAACGATGAGAAACTGGAAGCATTACGGCATGAAATACGAAATTTACGGCGTACACGTGAATTACTACTCGAGCAGCGCTATAAAATCGATAATAAAAGCAATATTAATATAATTAATGAGCTTGACGAGCGCAAGCTGATACAATACGAAGAAGCAATCGAAGCGATTGATCTTGCAATTGAATACAAGAACGAATTGATGTGCGGTAATGATAAGATACTAAACGTGCCACAAGAAGCCGCCGATAAGATGTTACTGGAACGCTTGATGAAGCTCAACCTGGACGAGATGCGCGCATTACTGCATCGATATTTCGAGAAGGTGGTGGATCTACGCAGCAGCAGCAAAAAATTGGAGCTACAAGTGATTGATATGGAATATCAGAATGAGAATTTAACTGATCGGGTGCAGAATCTTAGCCAGGCGTTGCAACAGGTACGTTCGCGTGTGATCGAACAGTCGAAGCAGGCGGTGGCGGTGCAGGTGGCGGCTGGAACGAGTAAACATTTAGATAAGAGTAGTTTTATTGCCCGTTTTGCACGCCATTCCGCTGCACGGCACGTTCCACGCCAGTTGCAAGCCGCTGCCGCGCCGCCACAAGCGAAAGTAACGCGCCAAAAGAACAAACTTATCATTACACAAAGCAAAAAGTGATTTTATTAATTATTGTATTGTAAATTATATATATAAGTAAGAATTTTATGTTTTTATATTATTAATTTAATGACTCGTAGTAAATTATATATCTGACAGAAATTTGAATGAATTTTCATTTTTCGATCGCCTAAATATGCTTATCCGGAAAACAAAAAACTAGATGAAATGTAACTTAACAACAATGATCTAAATAAAAAAACAAATCAGTGTTGATTAAATCTAGTAAGGCGCATGTCATATTTGATATTAGTTAATTAAAAAACAAAATACAAAATGAAAATTTCACAAGTTTTGATGAATAAAAGAAATTTAATATGGATTTTCTATTAAAATTTTTAATATTAGGCGGACAATATTTAACAAAAATTGCCGCCCAATCATTGATTGAAGCCTATAAACGTTCGATAATCTTTGGTAATCAACTAAATCAACAATATGAAAGGGCATTTTGTATGGCTGGCGATTATGATCACATTTTGGACATGTACAACACAAATTTAAATGAATTTCGCGCGGCAAATTCTCAGCACATGCACCTGGCATTCATCAGCGACCAACACCGAGTGGAATTTGAAAATTATCTAAAGTCACAGCAACAACTATTGATGCAACTACTCGCGAGCGAATTTAAAGAAGAAGATAAAAAATTGGTAAGTTGAAAATATCCTTATTTTTGGAGGTAGGCAGATGATATCATTAAAAAATACCAGAGAAACATGTTATACGTGAAAATCGCTAGGTAATAAATATTTCACGAAAAATCTATATTTGTCGTCATTATCCATGAAATATGCGATCTTCAAAAATCTTCGCTAAATCAAGTAGCATGAGTGTTTTCAAAACATCTGATGAAAGTGAATATTTATAAGTCAAATGTTGTAATGTGTTGAAAAGCTATGCTGCTTGTTTACGGAGTTTTTGTGAGAAATGAGTAAAATTGGATGTCTCTATTACATTTTGAATTAGTTTAACGTAAGAATTACAAAAAATAGTTAAAATTTATAAAAATGAAGATCTGTGTCTCTAAAACAGTAACGTCAGATAATGCCAAATTGATTGTGTGAAACAAATAAATTTTTTTAGGTAAGTACAGAACCCTAAACTAACTAAAAAAGTCGGGGAATAGAAATAGCTAGAATTGCTACTTTATAGGAGTATTATGGCCGTCCAAGGGTGCATTTTATAGTTAGGCGGCGATACTCGAGCTATACAAATGTGCTTGCTCTTGAAACAGAATTTGTTGTGCTACTGGAAGATCAAACACATCACAAACCACGGTTGGTACCTGCGACATCGAATTTCATTGCCTCACTATAAATGCACCTTTAAATTAGAGGGAGTCCATCAGAATAATTTTTATATTATGTATATATGCCAATATGATGTTTTCTGACATAACGCCACTAATTATATTGGTATGAATAAATAAATTGTGTATGAATGATTTTAGGATGATGATGAACCACTAGAATTTGATCCAAATTTGAAGTTTGAAGAATTTGAAAACATAATATATGAAAGCTACTGTGATCAACTAATGGCAAGCAGCAAAATGTGCATCTGCGGCTATGAAGATTTCCAACAATGCGACGATCCTGAATTTTACGACGATCAGGAATTATGTACCAATTCGGAATGCTTGATGCGCCTGAGGGATCTCTATGAAAGTCCATCACAATTAACCACAAAGCTTCCTTCATCAAACCGGAGACGTGAAATTGAAGAGCGTATGGAAGCTATTAATATACAAGTTACCAAAGAATCCAAAGCATTTGAGGAGTACTTGAATAATGCCGTCAAGTGTAAGTTTGACCTCAATGATGCTAGCAGTGCGCTTCAAATATCAAGCAACAAAAACAGTCTGAAAACACCATCAATATTGTTTGACGCAAGTAATCTAACCATTTGCGAACCAAAGGACCAACAACAACAAACTACATCCGACTTACAAATCAATGATAGAAATTTAGAAGAACGTTTAAAACAACTGGCCAATGATGTGGCTAAATTCACACTACAATTTAAATTTAATCAAATTGCGTTTCAACGCGTCGAAGATGAAATCAATTACAAATTGTGGAATACGAAACTGGCTCGTTGCAAGAATGACGCCGATTTGATTGAACAAAACAATAAAGCATTTGAGGAATGTGATTTGATAATCCGTTTGAAGAATTGCGAAAATCTATCTCTCATTGATAGTAATGTCTGTGCTACCAATAACGAAATGTATCGTACAGTACTCCGACGCTTAACACATAAATTGCTCCATCACCAACAGTGCAACCTATTGTACAATCGTTGTATGAATTGCGATTTAAAGCCGTTAGCGTTGTCTCATCGAGTTAAGATACAGAATGCGGAATTGTTAGATCGATGCAATTTACTTGAAACAAATCGCAAGGCGTTTGAAGAGCTCGAAATGCAGATGAATAGCATTCGAATCATTGGCGGACGTCCAATGGTGGTAAACAAGCGCTTTGTACGTTCATTACAAACTGACAGTGCGAAATTGAATTCGATGAAAAACGGCGACAGCAGCAGCAACAGTAACAGCCAATCCAGCAGCAATCAAAATAAGCAAAGTAACAGTGCCAATAATAATACTACGAATAATGATGATTATCTGAAAAATTTAAAAGTGAATAAACATGAGCAATTAACTATTATTAATAAATCATTCAGAAGGGATAAACGTGCACGATTTTTATTGGAAAATCTAGATATTAAGCCCAGTACTAAAGGTATGAATAGTAAAGAAAAGATTGCTTTGATGAAAAGTAAGATTTTCTTTATCAAACCCAATCAATCGGTTAAGAATCTAAGCCAGCATGTTGCACAAATGCACAACGACAACTATACTAACAAAGATGCCGTTTCTGATATTGAGCAACAAGCAACGAAAACGATCACGATTGAGAATACCAATCGGTCTGGATTGTTGGAGAGCACCGACGTGAAGACGGTGAACATGAATTCACAATCTGAACAAGATGCCGAAAAGAACAGTTCAGCGAATCTGTCGAATACCTTACTTAATAAATCGGGTGATTCAAATGTATCGAAGCTATTCGATACGGTAGAAAGCCAAATTGATAAAAATGTATCTACAATCCCTAATAAGAACGATGAAATATTACCGGAAATGATTCAATTTCTTCCAACAAGTGTGACCGTCAATGAAACTCAACCGCCACCACAACCAACCGATAACACGGAAAATTTGATGAAGATGGAAGCACTTGATGATATCAAGGAAGAATCTATAAAATCCGTCGAGACAATTTCGAATGATGGTGTGAATGACCACGTAGAAGATTCCAAAACTCATTTACTCAATAATTCACAAGCAACAAGTAACGAAATCAAAACTGAGGTATCATCATCGAGTCCATCATTACTTAATGTGAAGCATACATTTTTTAAATTTTTACCAAAGAAAACGACACCCAAGCAACCTCTTGAAACAAAAAAAGAAAATGTGAAAGTAATTGATAATGATATTATTGTTATCTACCCTCCAAATCCCGAAGAGCAAACACAAACCACTTGCACACAACTTGCAAACAACAAATGCGACACGATTTCTATGACCAAATTCGAAGACCTTTCTATGGCCAGTTCGATCAAACTGGACGAAACAATGAAACAAGATACATCTGACGTCAGTCCCATCACTGCTGACTCCACACAGTCGATAGGGGAAACCATATCGAAAACAGACGACAGTAATGCCATTACAAGACCACCCGAAGATACCACCCGGGATACTATACCACCACTATCCACCGATGAGTTAGTACCGGCTTTGTTACCTCCAGCATCATCAAAGCCCACGCTCGATACAACGACAGCCATAGACTGTACACCGTTATCCATCGATAGTAATCCCACAATTACCACACCAGCTGAAACACTATCAGTATCAGTCCAGCCACCAGCAGCCCCGCACAATAGTCTTGAGAGCGAGACGAAAATCATCGATGATCTTGTTCAGGCATCTCGTCAGAATCGCGCATCCGTAATTTCAAAACAACTGCGCGAGATCAAAGACAAATCGTTGAATTCTAAGGAAAGTATTTCAGTGCGACCGTTCGTGCATGTTCAATCAAAGTATCCGAATCGTTCTTTTCCTACAAAACACTTGGCTGATAAGGCAAAGCGGTTTGTACCGAATATGAAGATTCAGAAGGAACCGGTCCACTCGAAACCAGCCAGCAATAAGTTGTCACAGATGATGGCACGCACGTCATCGAATACGCTGAAATTCGAGCCGACAACGACCAAATTCAAAAGGCTGAATAAAATGGGCCACGATGCGAAGGATCAGCTTGCAGCCATGGGTTTGGCTAAAGTTACAGAGGTGAAAATCAGCGAAGGCAGCAAGTCGTGGATGGAGTCGCTTGAAACTTCTAAGGAAAGAGAATGCAAAATGACTCCAGAAAACTTGCAAGTCTTTAATGAAATGTATAAAGATATTATGTTAATGGACGAGATACGTAAACGCTTTAATTTGGTGTCCAATCTCCGATTGAAGAGCGCTGATAAAGCGGTAATGATGGTCGAATCGTTTCTCGATAATCCCAAGTTTAATAAGCACAGCGACAAAAACAAACCTCTGAGTGTAAAAAACATCAACAAGCCAATTGAAAAGATAGACAACAACATTTCGCCCATTAAATCCGATTTCTTTAGTATGCTTGATGAAAAAAGTAAGACGACGCCCGAGCTTACACAACGTAGCAACAATGTCGACATTTTCTTATTTGATAAGGATAAGAAAAATACTGAAGTTGAAGCAACAACGACTTCAGCAGCAGATGATGAAAGTGGCTCGAAAGCTAAAGATAAATTTGAGAAATGTATCTTTGTAAATTTGATCAAAAACAATGCCGAGCAAATGAATTTGGAAAAAAATACAGCAGATATTTTCAATTTCTATCAGACAACAAAACTGTTACGAAAGAAGATGAACAAACTTGTATTAGATGGTGATAAATTGGCGCATCCAGACCACAAAAATCTAACAACTTGCAACAATCAACAGAATATTAATGACCGATTAGAAGAGCCCACTAATAATACTAATAATTCATCAAAACCCAGTGAAGATATTTGTGACAAAATTAATAATATTAAAGTTAGCAATTTCACTGCAGAAAGTGAAACAAGTGTTGGTATGAATGTCGAAAACAACAACACTCCGATCGAGAAAGATCTTACTAAGGAACAAGAACCTCAAAAGCAGGAAGAAGAAGTTGATACCAACAATATTCCAGCTAACCCAAAGATGAATGAAACGATTCAATTGTTAGACAAACATATTGAATCCATTTCTAAATTGGCGCTCGGTGAGCAGCAGAAAGAAAATGTGCAAGAAGAAGAACAGAATCCTCCAGTGTTGAATATGCAACAATCTGATGAAACAAAGGAATCAAAGCTAATAAAAGCACATAGTGAAGTGGCCCAGGAAGTAGAATCATCGTTACAACCTCAGCCAGAACAGCAGCAGCAGCAACAAACTGAAGAAGAAGAAGTTAATAAAGTGGATAAAGAAGAGCCGGAGAAACCTGCAATAAGTTTACCGGAACAAAATGAAATAAAATTTACACTACCGGTAATAAAGCAGCCAGATGTAGTAAAGGTGCAGCCACCGCTGCAACCACTACAAAAATTCTCGCTTCAACCACAAATAAAACAACAACAACAATTTAGAATGCAACCACCGCAAATAAAATTTCAACCAGCACAGCAGCAACCGCAACTTAAAGTGCAACCGCAACCACTACCACCACCTCCACCACCACTACCACCAGCAGATATTAAGTTGCAAATACAATCGCCTCAAAATCCTAACAACGAAACATCTAAACTACCGATAGCTAAAAAGGCGCATAAACTGTCATCGATGGAAATGCCAAAGACACGTATTGACAACTCTCACTTGTCTAAGAAAAACTTCTTTCAGCCGTCGAAGATGTCTCGCAATATTGATGGCAAATTTGTAAATAAATTACGCAAATTTGTCATTGGCAAGCATGAAGGTAAAGACGCTCGTCCTGTACCCTTCAAACCCATGAAGGGTGTTAGGCCTGCTGATTTACCCAAGCTTACAAAACCACTACCACCTATGATGGGAAAGAAAGTGGTGAAAAAACCTTCACCGCCGGAAATAAAGACCATTCTAGCAGCGAACAGGAGTGAGATCAAAGCGAGCGAATTAGTTCTGCAACGGCAAGAAGCTAAGAAACCGATAGTGCTTGAGAAAACACCACAAAAGCAGCTGGCTATTGCTGAACAAACAAAAAGATGGAATGAAGTAAAATCATCATTAGTCTTACAAGATGAGACAATCAAATCGCTTGAAAGTAACTTTCCAGCTCCCCCTGGACTTACCAACCAGCTATTCCTTGACGAAACGCCTAGTACCGAACGACTATTACCGCCAACTTTGAACGTCGCAAAAAGTATGCACAAAATTGGCGCGGAAATTCAACTAGGTAACGTCATCAGATCAGCTAGGGATGCTCGGGAAAGTCATAACCATCCAGAGTCGAAGTCATCGAGCACCAAGCGAATTGATTCCGGTTATTTCAATCCCATGCAGTTACGTACGCAACCTGTCCGTCGTCAACACAGTCCACCACCATCGCCAGACAAAAAAATTCCAAATGAACTCCTACTCTTAAAGCGAATGCCGGAGATTAAGGTAAAAGGCAGTAATCTGCCGGCGATAAAACCCACATCAACTTTAAAGCCACAAATTTCGATGAAAATGCAAGATTTGAAAATCGAATCACGCATCAAGAGTAAGAATCTCAACAATTTCAAGAGCATTATCAATGATAAGGAGAAGGAAAAGGTGTCGGCGAAGAAAAGCGAAGCTCGTGCGAAAAGCGTACCGCCAAAAGCTACAACACACGTGACGACACAAAGCGAACCAAATGATATGTTAGGAGGCAAAGAAGAGTTCGCAAGTCTGCTGAAGAACACACAGAAGCTGAGCTGTGCTAATCAGTTGAACGCTGATCTATTCCTCGGTCACAATATTGGAAATGTTACTTTCCGAGCAAAGCCTGACAAGTACAATGTGCATGTTACCACTCCGTTGAAGCCACTCTCGATTGCTACCACTCCCGAACTTAACGTTAAACGGCGAGTTGGTTCAGCACCCGCAGAACGGCCTTCTCCATACGGAATGAGTAAACCGCAATTCACCAAAAAGGTGGATACGGGAAACAGTCACAGTTCAACGTCAAAATTTAGAAATGACATTGCAAAGACGAGCGATCTACGATCCTCAGTCAATGCAGCACCGGCGATTGATAATGAAATCAAACCGAAATTGAAGTCAACTGAGCAATTTCAAATCGAACATAATAATCCCACAACAAACAAAGTGTTAACGTCCTCCAATAACATTCAACAAATGAATAAACTGACTATTAAAAATACACAAGAAGCAAACACGATCACAACAACACTCAATCAGAATAAGCCAATAGTTAAGCTCCTACGAGAGAGTCCACATAAACCAGTCGGTTCAACAGTTAATAAAAGGGATCTTAGACTAGCAGATAGTTTAGTGACTAGTACACCAGACTTGAATCGAACAACGAGACGCGGCAGCAAAACGTCGGCTGACTGCAAGGCGTTAATCACTACAGATGTAAAAAAGCAGCTGAGTGATTATAATATAACTAATAATATAGCGTCTAAAGATAAGATAAATAGAGTGGATGTCGAACTGGATCAGCTAAGAAAGGCAGCCAAAAAGGTACGATCGTTTAATACAGATACAATATACGTCAATAAAACCCAAAAAAATGGTGAAGAAAATTACGATTCAAAACATGTTAGTGAGTGTGCCACAACCACCGATCTAGTTGGTAAGGAAGTTGCAGCCAGTGTATCCGAGGATAAAATGAAAAACTTGGAAACACTTAAGAAAACTCTCGAATACAATCCCAAGTTGGAAGGATTGATCGAGAAGTTTATCGCAGATTTGGAGAAAAATCAGATCACCAGTGACGTCTATTCAAACATATTCAAAGAAATTTACGCCAATGAAGAAATCGCACAAAAAGCACAACAAACAAACCCAGGGATCAATGCGTCGAACGTAAGTGTCGCAAAACCAAAATCAATAAAAAGTTCAGAGTATTTGAGTGACAACAAACCAAAACAAATCGAATCAAAGTCCTTTTTCGCTTCACGCCCAAGTAAGATTCCAGTCCGAGACCAAACAGTCAAGGCGATGAATAAACTTAAAATAGTTGTTAAGTCAGAAGACGCAAGTGAGAAAGTAGATATCATTAAAAAACATACATTAAATCCAATTCACAATATGAAGACGTCGTTATGGAATTGGGAAACGAAAATCGTTTCAGAGAAGCAGAAACGAATGACGGCGATGTTTAAGAAGCGGGAACAAGAGATGAGAAAAGAAGATGAAGCTTTTGCCGCAGCACAACAACAATCAAAAGAGGTATTGAAAAAGTATCGTTTCGAGCGTAAGGAAATTAAACCGACGTTGGGAAAACCGATAGTTGTTACATATCTAGTTGAAGATAATGATGATAATAAATAAAGCACGCGTTTTTATAATAAATACTAACAAATTATTTTATTTCTTTTTACTATTACTTAGTACTATACACCGAACCAGCTTGGTAAATTGCCACGATTTTTATTGCTATCTAAAAATTTCTTTTGGAGTTTCTTCGCTTCTTCGACGGTTTTCTTTTCGCTTTCCAAGTGCTCACTCTTGGGGAATAAGTCGGGAAATTCAAAGTGTTCATTTGGTGGCTATAAAATGAATTTGATGGAATAGAATATAAGTTGTGTATCAATTTGATAAATTCTTACCAATACTACATAAGCTAGCTTAACATCGTCGTCTTTTATAACATAGCCCTTTCGATCTTTTTTGGTTTTTCCCATAGCAATACGTGTTTTTACTTCTACGCTTTTAATGTCATAGATCTTTTCGAGGTAGTTTTTAATGTCATATCTGGTCATCTCCATCGAGCAGGAAAATTGCACGATATTCGGTGGCAATTTATGTGTTGGTCTGACCAGTTTCATCCAAAAATTGGGAAGAAATACACGTAATTGTGGATTCCCTTTCTGATACAATGGGTAGCTAAAAACATTTCGATTAAATTGATTAATTATCAAATTTAAAAACCTTACATTCTGCTCGACATCTTTAAGGTTATGAAATAATTCTCAAATAAACGAATGTCTCAATTTTCCTAACTTTTGTCGACTGTTTTTATTTGTAAATAAATTCAGCTAAATTCCGCTAGATGGCGACAAATTGACATTTTCATTTAGTCGATTGTACGAAAAAATCAACAGCAAGTATTGACGTTATGATTACCTAAGTTTTGTGATGTTATTTTACGTTTATATCAACAAAATAAACGAATAAATTCAAATTGATAAGTTGCAGCGTAATTCGGCGATAAGGAAGCGAATCGAAGATTAGAAGCAAACAAGAATCATGTAAGTAATATTTTACTGATAAATTATATTCCGAACGATGATTTTCGAGCGCTGTTCCAACTACCATTTTTTGTTTGTTTATGCACCGTATCTCGATTTGAATTGATCGCAAATTAATTTTTGAGAGAAAAAATAATGCGTAGTTTTATAGGTTAGATTTATTCATAACAATAACAACAATAAAATGATGTGTATCTATATACGACGTCTATTTTTAGAACGATTTTGTTGTTTTCCTTCTCGAGTTATTGTTGATGTTTTGTATTCCATGAATATTTATTTGCTCTCTGTTTATGCTCTTTTTCGGGCGCAGGTAGTTTTTCACCACCGATTGATTTTAGGCGCAGGTAAAATAAGTATAATTGCAGCTACAACCGGGTATAGCTAAATATTTATGACCGCAATCAACAATTTTTATTATAATTATGCATAGACACTATCTATGACCAATAATATAGAAATTCAAATGGCTGTGATAAAACTGGTAGACAATTAAAAAAATGTTATGCGATTGCAAGTATTATATAATATATTAATTAAAATAATTTAATAATCTTTAGTCATTATCTTGTATGCAACCACAAAATATTATTAAATGGATATCTAGATGGCACTGGTATTAAAACAATAAAAAACATAAAATATCCTGAATCGAGACGGCTCGCATTACAACAACTATAATTTTCCTATTAGCAACAAAACACAGAAGCACGAATTAAAAAATATAAAACAAACGACAAACCCAATCACAACAACAACAACATGAAAGAGAGAGCATTCATAATTCATTCACGTTCAACGCGAACGCGCGCGCACATATCCAACAATATTCAACAACAACACAACACTCGCAGAGAGCGAAATAATAAATAGAAAAAAAAAACTCTAGCAACAATTTTTTAATTAATTATAAATTCATTTCGATGTTGTATATATATAACGTGTGTGCATGTGCGCGAGAGTTCTTACTGCCAGTATAGTTGTTTAAAATCGCATTCGATCGTTCGGTTTGGTTTGGTTTGGTGTGTGTATGTGATATTATTATTATTTGTTTCGCTGCGGCCGGCGCGCTTACGTTCGTAAAAATCGAGTGTGTCGAGAGTTGCGAAATTTGCACATTGAAACAAGCGGTTGTAGTAACCGGCTCGCATTTTCTGTTCGCGTTTTGCTTCGACCGTGTGCGAATTAATTGATTGCGGATAATAATGACAAGCAGTAGTGTGACGACGACGACGAAGAAGAAGCAGCAGCAGAACAATAAGAAGCTGTTGAATGGTGGTCATGGTGGTCATAAAAGCAAAACCAGTAAGTGCACTTGTTCGAGGAGTTGTTGGTCGTCGCCGGTTCG
>JARJDW010008016.1:0-41308 GCA_030264715.1 Adinopsis sp. GC000173 | reverse complement strand
GTTTCATCTACCCTTACATACTATTAATATGAGTAATTAAGAGTACCTTGTTGGCTGCAACCATAAATATTTACCAGATATATTATCAGTGTTTAACATAAATAAATTTCTCACTAAATTAGTTTAGTAAATCGAATTTTATGTCTAATTCAACGATAAGCAATTTGACATAGTATACTATAGGTACAAGTAACGATATAATTGTAAATAAAAATGTAGGTAAAAATGATTAAGAGAAAATTGGACGAGAAGAGTAAAAAACATATAAACAAAAACTAATGATACCATTAATTAGGATACGTAAAGTATCGCAGCTTTACTGCAACACTAAATGAAATTACAGTCTACTCACGACTATCCGTGTTAATCATCGGATGAAAAGGCACGGGTAATTGAAAGCACGGAAAATTCGACAAAAAGTAAGGAAATATAATGCATCATTCAATAAGTACCGGGCCTAACATAGAAAGAGGGAAGTGGATAACAAATGTATATTATTTTTTAGTAAATATAGGTTTTTTTTAGGCTTCTTCTCAAAATTTGAGTCCACGTGTTTGATTTCTTTGTAAGTTCTAGAGCTTGGAAAAAATTAGTTTTGATCGTTTGTACGCATTGGAAAAATTTGATTAAAATTATTTCCTGCAGCATTTATTTAAGATCTGCAAACGGTAATCAATTTGAGCCACAAGGTGGTATATAATTTTTGTCTGTTCGACCAAGTTTAAACTCCGAATGTCATCTTTTTATGCTTGTTTCTGATAGTGAAGAATCCGAATAATACTTAACAAGCCATGTAAAATCGTGTACGGCATTTCCATTAGAAAATAATGTTTTATTAATGCACGAAATTCGAATTTCTTCATTGCGTACAAACTATTCAAAATATTTCATTTCAGACCGTTGTACCTTTTAAACAAAGCGAACAACTGAACTAAAATTTAGACAAGCCACCCAATTAAAAGTTATATTTACCAAAAATATTATGCATTTGTTAATAACAACCCCCTTCAATGCTAGACTTGAGATTTATTGAATGATGTGTTACCATCCCATATTCTTATTCGCATTCAAATTATTGTTGCCAATATGGTTAATATCTTTCTTCAAAGCCTTAAGCAGCGAGCTTCTTCGCAGATTGTCCGCTTTTCTTTTTGGTTTTGTTGTTTCTTCGCGGCCATCCGCAATATCATGAGAATATTAAACACACACATTTATAGTAGAGTAGGTAAGTAACTCATTTTATACTTTTGAGCAATTATATCTATAAGGAATAATAATGTATTAATAAATGAAAAATCAAAATACGTTTTCATAAAGTGGTAAAATATTCACATTCAGATTATACAATATGGCATATTTTTTGTCACTTACTTTGTTAATTTCGTATTTGTGTGGTCGGCGGTCAAAACTTATAACTTAACTTTGACCCGAAGTCAATTTAGAACTTTAGTTTGACCTGATATAAAAAAAGTTGTGTAAAATACATATTGCGCGTCTTGGGCCGATTAACGCCACTTATCTCAAATTAATTACCCTTTTTACTGTATGTGCATTGAAGAATAGTAGTTTTATGGGTGTAAAGGAGTGTGCACACTATAGCGATGCAACAGGCAACACGACAGGCGATACATTAGCAAACCAATCAAATTCGTCAGTTCATGTATCAAATTTAGAATAAAAGTTTTGATAAAAAATCGACAAATTTGATTGGATTGATAACGATCGTCCGCGTGCCGTAAGACGAAATGTCTGCAAAAAGAAGAAAATTAAAAAAAGCATGGATTGCAGGATAGATCTCACCTTTTACTGAAAATTGCATTGGTTTACTGTGGCTGGAATAGAAAAATTTAATTAATATCTAAGTATGAGATAGATTTGCATGATATTCACACCAATTTCACATTGTCTTCAAAGTCTTGTACTTTGTATACTTCTCCTGAAGTTTCCTCTAACTTCGAAAAATTGTCGATTCAACAAGTACTGTTAATATTAGAGTTTTAAACACTAATAACGCCAGTACAGTTCCTGGTCATCTAAGCGGCGCATCCTGAAATTCAAAGTAACAATTATTTAAAACTAATTAAAATACGCGTTTAGTTGCACTTTGCACCGGAAGTTCGTCTCTAACCGTTACAGCAACAATGCTATTACGTCGCAAGTGCTCTGTTAACAGGATGCTGTCGTGCTGCCGAAAACGCTTGTTTGTTGGAACGAATACCTGCTGCTCAAAATGCGTCGAGCAGACTGTTTACTTCTACTTCGTTGTTCGTGTGCGATTCGGACAGTTAATTAATATTTAACTTTTGCTACTAGAAATTGTGTAACACTAACAAAAATATTTGTATTTACTTAATTAGAATTTTAAACCTACAATGTATGGAAATGGACCAAATTTTACTTCATTCGTTTTAATAAATTATGTTTTTCAAAAACTATAAACTTTTCATTACTTATTATGTAATTATCTATTTCAATTTTTTATATATATTTCACTTTCAGCATTAATTTTTGGTATAATGTAATATTGGAGATTTAAAAAAAATGAAAATTTGGGAAGCTCATTTTTACGGCGCTCTTCATAACCACTTGAAAAGTATATCTATTAAACATTCGGGTACCGTTCTTTAACTTAACAAAAAAATGAAAGTTTGAATTTAAATATGAAATGAAGGAAAAGCAAATATTTTCTTGAAAAAAATCTAGGGCTACTAAATCAACGCAATCAACTTCATCTTTGTTCGATCAATGACGGGGCACATGGTAGAGCTATTACCCAATAATTCGCTGAACTGTTGTTATGCAATGCTAAAGAATATTATTTTTCAGAAATTTTGAATAAAACATTTTTCAAACAATTATGAGCTATACCGTAAAATACGGATGCTAAATTCTCATGTTTATCTTATAAAAATCTCCAAGATGTGCACATTAAAAAGAACTTAACTGGCATTCTCAAATTCAAGTCGAACCTTTATTTAAATAGGACTATCTAATTAAAATTTATCATTCGTATTGGGTAGAAATTTCGTTGGTATTTGCAACTCATAGTGAGCTATCTTGATTCATGGATAATGTAAATATTTTTGAATAATATATTTGATTGAATATACAAAATTTCAATGAATTCTAGTACAAATCGAACTGCACATCTATTAATTTACTAAAATTGCGTAAAATATATAAGTGATTTATTCAAAAATACTTACAGATGTGAATTAATAAAAGTCAAAACACAAATTCAATTATCGAATTTAATTTATAATTTGTTGACATAAAACAAAGAAGATTGTAAATACAGAAATACAGCTTGTTTCAGCTAAATGAATTTTCGATTTTAGCTGTAAAAACATGATCTACAAAGATATATTACAATTTCAAATTTATTGGTAAATAATAGATTTATTGTTTTTAGTGGAAAATCCCCTGACAGTCATAAAAAAATAACAGACAGTAAAAGTATTAAGAGTTTTTTATCGCCTGGGTCCGGATTGCACAGATATGGAATGTACACTGTGATTCAATAATTATTTTATATCAACAGTTAACATATTGTCATATGCAACCAAACAGACATATGGCTGGAATTTGCAGCTGTATATCTACTTGCTACATTCACTATACCTTTAAAAACAATGGAAAGTTAGTGGTCCAGATTATTTATTCGTTTTCTATTGTACATAAATATTTGTAGAACATCTACAGTTAACTTATAAAGTATAAACCATTGTCCTTTACCATAACAAGCACTAATAAAACAAATTTACAAAATAATCGAGTTTTTTGAGATCTGAAACAATTAACGCGCCACCAGTGGTGGGAAAGCGCCGCTTTACGATGGAAAAACGCGTTGCCTATTCATATTCCGTTCATCTGCGACGCGTTCCGTCCGTCCGGCAACGCTTTAACACACCATTCATCAAAAATTTTGCGAAATCAATTTAAGTACCTAACAATCGATCAAATTAATTATATATCGTTCAAATACTATTTTGTTTCATTTAAAAAAACGTTTTGTTTTGCAAGTTAACATTTACATATCCTCTTATACATTAAAAATGGCTGCAAATTAGGCCATCATTTTTCATTAATTTATTTTGACAATCTTTCATCTAATTCTGACACTGAAGCTTAACAACTAAAACAAGAATTGAATAAATAATGTTTTTATGGTTAAAAAGAAGCGCGAATGTTTCGCTTTTCGTTTTGAATCAAAAAGCAAAACAGTGTTTTTTATATAAAAAAGATGATTATATAAAATGCCTTTTTATTCATTTTTTTATCAAGGAAATTGTTTTAAATTGTTTTTAAAAAATCACTATTGCTCTAAACATGTTACAATATGTGATACTATTTACCATACTCCATTTGCAGAAATATACAAATAGTTTCTCTTTACATTTATAAACTGAGTATTTCATTGATGTTTCTTTAATCATTTTTTAAAGCTATACTTTTTCTGTATAAAAATACCAGAGAAATTTTTTACAGACTTTTTGCTTTACACAATAATAATTAATTAATTAATTATAATTAAAAAAGTGTTTAAAACCTCACTTAAAAAGTAATAAATTAAAAAATATAATAACTAAAAAATACAATCATGCGCACAATTATATAAATTATTGGATAATAAATATTTATTAAATGATCAAATAAGAAGATACTTTATATATATCACAAAATATCACGTTGCAAGAAATTGAATCAAATTAATATATTAATAAATGAAAAAAAAAAAACAATCGTCATCGAATCATCTTCCCAGTTGAGTTTAATAAATATTTTCCGCCTATTAATGATTAATTAACTAATTTGATATAAATCGATTGTGCGCTGATCATTCATTCATTATTCAAAAAAAGAGTTGTCTCTTCTCCCTCATACGGTGTTTGATGCCAGTTTGTGAGGTTACGCAATGGGGATTCGTTTATTTTGTATGTGTTTTTTAATTGTATGTTGATTTTATTAGTCAGGTACCATTGTGAGCCAAAGAAATCATCAGATGGATTCGAATCATCGACTACTAAATAAACACTATTTCCGATGAATAAATTACTTTGTTTGGTTAGAGGAAAAGAAAATTTGAAAATGGTGTCTGAGTAAGTATGTTTACCAATCAATCAATCAATCAATCAATATTATATCCTGTTGTATGTATTGTATGTATATGTTGTTTGTTGTTTGAGTTTGAGTGTAGTAGTATGTGGGTGCGCAAACTTATTTTTCATCATTCTCATGTAGTAGTATGTGGTTGTAGTTGAAATGCAATTACACAACAACAAGGCGACAATGGCTAGTTGCTAATAATGCTACCTAAAACACATAAATTAACAGTTAGTACAATCAATCAATCGTTGATAATAATAATTGATTGATAAATGCAAACAACCTGTGACTTATGACACCGTTGATCGGCGTCGAAATCGTTGGTACCATCTCCAATTCGACGAGCAGCGGAAAATGATCTGAAAAGATGTGTGGATGCGGGCAACCGACGATCTTGTTCTCCTTCAGCCAGTCGGCGCTATGCGGACCGAGCAGCCCGAGCGGTGTCATGCTCTGCTTCGAATAGAAGATGTAATCGATTATGCCCTAGAACGGAAGCACAGTTTAAACATTGCGCACCAGTTACAAATTTGCCAAATTCTAATTAGCAAAACAACAGTTTATTAACGTTCAACAAACGGATAAAATTTTTAACAAAAAAATAGCAGTTTTTATGCAAAATCTTTGTTATGTTAATATGATAAATATCCAATCTTAATAACAGCAATCAAATTTTTTTAATAAAATTTCGAGGCTCCTATATTTTATGGTATCTATGTAAGCTACTTCCCACTTTACGATCAACCAAACTTCAAGCCTCAACATATTTCTCTCAAACTTAAGACTTATTTCCATTTTTGTCGGCATTCTAAACAATTTTTTCAAGACATAAAAAAACTAAAAAGAAGCTAATAATAAAGCAAACTAGAATTACTAGTAACTTTTCAATGATTTTATCTCCCAAAATTGTTAAGACAGAAAAGATGAAACAAATGGGAAAGAGTAAATCTTTTTAGAGGTATAGTAAAGCCTTGTATTATTACTGAACTGTATCGGTTTGTGTACAAATTTACGAAAATTAATGAATGGTCATATATCTGCAGTTTTCACCCCTTTCGGTACTTTTTCAAGTATTTTTTTCTAAATGATTAAAAACAGTATTTTAACGATTTCTTGATAAATAGTGGTGGGACGAGCCGAATGCCTCTAGCGCCTAATGATAAATCCGTCACTGAATCTAAGTTATTTCTAGGAGCGTATGCTATAAAAGTCATTTTCGCGGGTTACGCAAAAAGAACAATAAGTTGTTCATCAATTTGCAAATACATTTATAGTAATAACGTCAGCTACTTCAATTATGAACTAATTTTACTTGGTAAATAATTTCTCTTCATAAGTAATACATTACCAATCAACAGAGTTATTATTTTATGGAACTTACGATTGTAACAGTTTATAGAATTAACTAAATAATTAACAATAGTAAAACATTAACTTTTTGAAGAATTTTAATTACCTTCCCCGAAAATATGTAAAAAATAAAATGTAATTTGATAAAATTCATTACATTAATGTTACATTATTACAAAGCTATTTCCAGCTAGTAATATAATAACGGCTCTGAATTTAATTACTTTAAAATATTAAAATCAATCCATATCATCAAACATGTTTGTTGAATGTAAATGTGATTAATATCACTGCATGGAAATGTAATGTTCGTTGCTCGATTGATTGATTACCTTAAAATCGAAGGTGTAATTCGTGTAGGGCATAATATCCTCGCTGTAGGCGGATGCCAGCTTAAAGGAATGTGTAAATTCGTTTGGCTTATCACAACTGGAAATCTTCTCCAAGCAAGACTTGTAGCTGAAGTCCTTGAAGTCCTTGTGATCCTGCAAGATGCGCCCGCCGCTAAGGAACTCAATCACGCCGGAATCCGGCAGCGAGTTGAAGTCGCCACACAGCACCAGCTGAATGTTGTTCGCGTCCACGTTGAGCGATTCGGTGGTGCGTAACGTCGTCGCCGATTCCTCGAGGATGCTGCGCAGCTCATTGCTCAGCATCATCGTTTGTATCAGCTTTACGTCGCAGAATTCGGGATCCCAATGGATGTGAGCGGTGCATACTAGGATTGGTTGTTGCACTGGTGGCGTTTCCGCTGCTAAAAGCAATCGATCATATAGCCCAAACTTGTCGCAGTTTAACTAATGCAATAACATTACTATTCTCCCAGGCCGCTTCCCTCGTTAATAGCAATGCCGCAAGGCCAATATTATCCTTTGGCATGACACGGTTCAGCATGTGGTCTAAACCATCCGCATTCGCCATCGCTAATTGATTGAATTCGACTAAATGTTCTTTGATCAATGAAAATCTAAAATTTAAAATAAAAAATGTTGTTGTAATTAAAGTAAAGTAGACATAAAAACAAAGTGGAATTATAAACAGTTTCGCGTAATAAAATCCCATTGTAGCCTTTAATTGCTAAAGCGTATTTTAGGCATGACAATGTATACAATTTGCATGTCGGTTAGTTAAGCTAGGTATCAAAAGTCTATTAAACAGCATCTTTAGATCATCAGTAAAATAATACTCTGCCAAATTAAATTTCGTGTCAAAATTATTTTTGATAGATTCTTATTGATTTTCAAAGTCTTCATTCTTTTGCAACAAAATTTATCAGAGTTTATGGATACTAGAGCTTGGCAGGTTAGCACAAATTAGCTGTTGAATAACGCTACATATAAAACAACGTAAAATAACGTTTCGTAATTAATTGTACCATTTTTTAATTACTATTTAAATTAAATTATAGTGTAAGAAAAGATTGATAGAAATTGTATAAACTTTACATGTTGATTATCAATTTTTTAAACGAATTTTCATAAAAACTTGCATTAATAATGTAATTTATATACTTATTCTGAACTCTTTGTAATTCTATAACTAGACGTTAGATGTCAGTAACGATACGGCACTTAAGTAGAATGATTTCTTCATTTTCTCCAAGCCTCAAAATATAGAGACGCATGTAAAAGCGAAAAGACAATCCCTAATGATATCTCTGTCCATAATTACTCCAATTTCGTTAGAGTTACTATGTTTATGTAAAATTATTAAAATATTATTGTGAACGGAAGCCACGGTATATCTATAATTCGAGAAATTTCTTCCAAAAAAACGTTTACCGGTGTATGCCAGTAGTTCCCAAACTTATTAAACTCGCGACGTCTCTTTTAATTAAAAATTTTGCCTCCTCACCCCTTCCCCAATCTATTATCACGAATAAATTTATTTTTTTGTATTTGGGCTAAAGTTTTTGGGGTTTTAATTCAAGTGCAGTAGCAAATACAATTACAAATGATGAAGTTTTTAAGTCTTTAAAGGATATCGCGAATTCCAAGGACGACGCGTATTATCGGAATCAGTAATATATTATAATTATTTATTATAAAAATTTTAAATGTTATTTTTAAACGAACATCGATAATTTTAGCAGTTGTGAATTTTCTTAAGGAAAAATGTTGATATACTCTTTTTGTTTTATTTTAATATCATAATTAAAAAATGCCATGAAAAAGTCGTTATATCCATATATGAAGTGAGTAATGTTAAAGTTTTTTTTTTACAATTAAATATGCCTTCTGCAAACAATGAATTAAATTGATATTTCCCAATGCCGTCGACTTTAAACTTTTAAACTGCAATTTATGAAAACGCTATGGGAAATTCTTCTTACATTAAAATTATTTCCTATCTACATATGATCATCCTTCATGTTCATTGAGAAGTACTTGTTCTAATTTTTTTTCTTTTGTTAAAACGAATATGGAATCAATAGAAGCAAAAACTGACACAGTAAACTTAAATTATTCTATGGGTAAGTAAGTTAATTCCCTTATTCAACTCTTATCTTTGCAGTGAAGTGTTTTAAATGTCTCTATTTAGATTGATAAATGAGATTTCTTAGACAATCATGTTTAGATTTTATAAGCGCTTTGAATATTTGTAGCAGTAGTAATTAAATTATCTAAATATTTACTACGCAACAATCGGCATATTTTCTCCAAAACTGCATAAAATAAAAATTTAAAATAAACGATCGTTTTGTCAGATTTTAAGCTTTAAACTTACACGAGTTGTTTTTCTAAATAAACTAAAATATAAATAATTATTTAATTCGTTAAAACTGTATCTCATTGAATAGATAGATCTAATAACAAATAACGCATAGCAGTTTATTTTCCTATTTATTTATCTTATACCGTTTTTGAAAAATATCCATACACAACATAAAACATAAATGTGATGTTTTTATGTGGTAAATTTCAATAGCATAAAAGCATTCCCCTCTAAATAGTAATATACATATATTTAGATACATTTATTATTATTATTATTATTATTATTATTATACTTCGACCGTCTTCCCCAGACTTATTAATTATAAAGTAAAGCGCTTCTGAAATGGTAAATACAGACGCATCAAAATCTAGATGTTAATAAGGTACGGTTTGAATTTAAATTAATAATCAAATATAAAATTTGCCTGATTTGCATAAAATTCGTATTATTCTAGATTTAATTAGAACATAAAAATTTAACCTTTTCGAGATAATAAAACACATAACCTCCAAAAATAAAATTAATTTAAATCCAATCTGTTTGTCATGGACTGACGCGATTAGATTGTATTGTATACATAAATAATTGCGTTAAATTTGCAGCTAAATGCGCTCTACTTGCCACCTAACGGCTATTCGCGCTAACCGACAAATAATCGTCTTTAAATAATGCGATAGTAGTAAAGTAAATCGGCTAATTACTTTGATATTCGGTAGAAAATCGCACAACCATCCACATATTTCCGTTCATTCTCCGCCATCGTTTTCGCCCTCGACTTGGGCGAATAGATGCCCGCATAGCCATCGTTCTTCAGCTCGGGCAGAAAGAAATTGTAAAATTGATCCATTTCCACCTCTTGCAGGTTGATGATGTCAGCACTGTAGTGGCGTATCTCATCGAGAATGCCCTTCTTGCGATAGTCCCAGCTGAGCGCCCAGCTCGGACAATAACTATACATTTGTCGTGTCGCATATTTATCACACAATACATTATAGCACATTACTGTAAATATACCTACAACGAGAGACAACCATTATACATTGTATAATTATTGCATTTAACACAGCAACGATACATTCAGGCAGCGACCAACGCAAATGCTGATTTTTTATTATTGCACTCTATGTATGAATGTACTTTAGAAGGTGTACTTACAGGTAGGGCGATTTCTTGTAGGTCTAGTGAGAGGAATCCATGGTCTTTGTGGAGGTACAGGTGTCGTAACTGCAAGAAATCCAAACGAAAAACTATTAATTTACTAAATTATTATATCCATTTATTTCACTTTATAATTAACCTTTATGCACACTACAATTTTTGTGCATCTAATATGGAAATTTCCTACAATTACCTCCTCAATCAAATAATAAAAAACTAATCGCTATATTTTAGTACATGTTTAACAATAATCCATTTTTCCGTTTTACTTTCTAATCTTGTAAATAACAAAAATCAATTTATTATTTTATAAACGTTATAATTTAGTTTTTTCAAACAATAACAACGTTAACAGCAAAAACACATCTTTCTTTAAATTGTAGTAATCTCTGCGATTTTAAGCAATTTACGTTGACAAACTATCGATCTTTAATAATTATCCGTTTGCCTTATAAGCGGTCCACTTTTACCTTTTAAATTTAGAAATAAAGAAAACGTATTGTAGATTACTTTTAAGCACATTACATTTTATTAAAAAAACAATAATAAGCATTTATTGCACACTTAAAAGGAAGTGCAATTTAACTCACAAAATTATCGCTTTTGAAACTCACTTAAATTATTTTAGCGGTTAATAATTTTCAAGCACGCAAACTGAAAATTTCATTTTTATGGTATAACTTAATATTAATTCAAGTTTGGTCAGTTAGTTTTTAAATTACATTAAATAATAGAAAAAAGCAACAATAAAAATATATCTTATTGACGACAATCTTCAAATTCATTTGTCAAATACTGCTTCCACCCAATCTATTTATAGAAAGTTGTAGTAATTCTTCGAAACGCAAAACAATAAACAATAGTTAAATGTTGAAAAAGTATATTTCATTAGACACAAATTTTCTCAATCGAGCGAATTGAAAAAATGTTAATTAAGTGTTAGATAGTTGAAATTTGTTTTATTCACCCGAAACTTTTCCAATAAGCTTTTTTGTGCCGAATTTTGCATTAAGTTTTGTAATATTCTATTGAATATAAAGTCAAGAATATTAGCTGCATACTCATGATCCACCATTTGAATATATAATATTAACTTAATAACTTATTAAGTTAATACTAAATATTATATATTATTAGTCAAACGTAGAGCTCAATAAAATACAAAAAAGTGTATTCAATTACAATTATTAATGCCAGTAGCAAAAATGTAATTGAGTACACGACCAATTATAGTATTTAAGTACTAAACATTCCTTACTCAAATACTTTTTCAAGCGCTAATGAATTACTTCAATTTTAGTTAAAAAAATCTTGCGCCAACGAACTGCAAATATATTATAATGGCAAAATAAACAAATCATACGTTAATAATTTTAATTACATCGAATAATAGTAGGTACGATATGTTTTCTAATTACCTACTTTTATAAATATTAAACAATGTTGACGTAGGTGCAATTTCTATGAAACTTAATTAATAGAAATAAAAATGCTCGACGTGTTGTTTATGGAAATAATTAAACATCTAAAAGTATTAACCTATAAATCATTAGTTAGTAATAAGTGATATGCGCCGCCTAGTTTGAAAGTGGCTTATGTCTATTTAAACTTGGATTGATGTAACTAGGGGTTTGTATTTTAATCAAATTAAAAATTGATGCAAATACAACTTGATTAAAAGTAAGTAAAAATGTCAAATTTTTAATTTCCGCTAGGCATTGCTAAATAATACTACCTCTGTTCCGAAATTTGAATTGAAGCTATTTGAATATTTTAAAAATTCCAAAATAAGTGAACCTTTTGAAAAAAAAATTTCTGAGTCACTGTGTTATAAAAATTACGACGACGGAACGGAAATAAGTAACGATTAGTATATGAATTGAAGTAGTAGAACTGGAAGTATTATTAAAACAAATATTATAGCAGTAACAGTCTTTTATATCTGGTCGCTCGTTATCACTAAGATTTTTTTTCCATTTTACTTCTACTTTCCATTAAGTTTTTAGACGTTTTTATAAACAATTTAAATACAATGGCACAGTCAAGCAATAATTTAGCAACTTTAGGATGGTTTCTTACCTTTTTCTAGCTAAAACATTATTACTACTAACAATTATTATCAAAAAAAACATGTAATATGATAATTTTGCGTTCGTTAGTCCAGTACATTATGTTTCTGATAACAAATTCCTTCTAAGTTTAATAATTTATAGGAAAAACTGAAAAGGCTCACTTATTTCGGAACAGAGGTAGTAATTAATATGTGTTATTGTACCACAAATGGACTTACGCCTCTTTCAACATTAATAATTACAATAATTGTAAATTTTGAATGGAATTATTTCAATTATACAAGGAAAATATGTATAAAAATATCTCTTGAATGTTTTTAAAACTAAGTTGTTTCTAATGATAATTTATCTCAAATTAAGATTAGTGTATTCAATTACAAAAAGAAGGAAAATGGACATGGTTACATACTTTCAAAATAAACGGCCAATATACTCAGCTCTAGCTGAACCACCGAGATGTATTCGCCCCGATTTTCAAGTTCAGTTTTAGGGAACAGATTTAAAATCTAAATATAAATAAATTATGAAATTATATGATTATTCTATGTTTGTAATTAATTTTTCTTATAAAAAACTTTTTCAATGCAATATAACCATAGTATGTATTTTCGTAGGCTTTATTTTATGTTTAAAAACTTACTTTAGAAATAAAAATCGTCAAAACGCGATATTAAGAACATTTTTTCGATTCAAATACTAAAATGTGCTCTTTTTAATTAAATATTGAATCTAATTAATTTATAATGTATAAATAAAGGGTTAAACAACTGGAAATGTGTGCAATTATCCCTTGAGCTAGCACTGGCATTAACACTTCGTCGCTAGTACTTTGAAAGTTTAATAAACTGTTACATAACCGATTGTATAGAGCAAAAAAATTATGTTGCATGATGTAATCCACCTCTTTTTTATATGTAACGATAATGTTATTTATAACAAATGAAATGCGAATATCTTTATTATACACAAATAATATTTATTATTTTTATTACTACGATTGCAGCAATGTGCCACAATATGCAATATGCATATATTTTAAACATCATGCATGCACACCTTCAAAGAATCAAATTAAATCTTTAACTGGTTGTTTGTCAAGCATATACGGGGTGATACACGTAAACGAAATATTACGAAATTGGGCAGTCTTTATATAGAAGCGTGTAATAGCACGACAAAACTTGTATTGTAGATGACAATTGAACACGATTTAGATTAGAATACCTACGACAAATAAGCTAAATCAAACAATAAAGACAAAAGCGACAAACGTGTGTTTGCACGGCAACAATAATAAGTGATTTCTTTTCTTTTTTGGTTATTTGTTGTAATTTAAAAAATAGGTTGATTTCTAAACTAAAAAAAATTCCCAATTATAAATGATACAGTATGTTGTACACAACCTCATTTAATAAAAATAAATTTAAAATGGTTACAAACGAAGTAACGAAGTTGTATTAAATTTTCCTCAACAATTTTTGGTTTCACTATTTAGCAGTCTCTAAGAAAGAAAAGTGTAAAATTTTAATATATAATAAAACATCCATAATAAAAAGAAGACATTTTCACCAATACTGGAAACTAAATATGATACTTTAAATGGCATTTTTGTAAATTTTTAAATTACAAGAAACTGGGTCGTAAAACGAAAGGAAGGATCTCTTCTTAAAATATAATAAAATATTAATATGTATGTAAAAACTCTTTAATAGTTTTTATTTATTTTGTGAAATCTTTACTTTTACATTTGATTCTCAAAGAGATGGCAACACAGTTCTCATTTTAAAAAATACTTGTATTTTTCAGCAATTCTTTATTTCGATTTTAAAAGCGCTCAAAAACATAACGAAGATCCTACTATGTTTTAAGATTATTTTTTTAAATATTAGATGAGACATTTTTGGATACCTTCCAAGAAAGTGGCTCGGAAATCAACTGTTAAATATGAGGATTATTTTAGTAAATTACACATTTCCCACTTTAAAAGAGAAAAAATAATGAAGAGTTTATTTTAGAAAAGTTTTAAATGTAATAAAGGTGTCGTTTTAAATAAAACAAATGCATTTTAACATATTTAAACTTTTTTCTAAATAAACTGTATAGTCAATTCAGTACGCAAATAAAAAACGGATTTAAAGCGTCTACAAAATATTAAATTGAATTTTATTTTAAACAACTTCATTACATCATTCATAACAAGTTAGTTACTTATTCATTCGTTAAATTTATCGTTACAAATTAGGAGACATTATTAAATCGCTCGTCAGATGTCACATTAGATTATCATTGTTTTGAACAGAAGTACGTAGCAGCAAATTTGAATAATCATTATTAAAAATGTTGAAACATTTTAAATGAATTGTCTAAAATATTAACGATTTTTAAAATTTATTACATATTTTGATTTTATAAATACAAGTGTAAGTAAGTATGGTGTAGTAATAATTTTAAACAAAATTATCAGCATATAATCAAATGAAATATTTCCAGCTTTACAATCAATTTTATATTTCTATTGCCATGTTCTTATTAACTTATCCTATTGTCAACAAAACTGGTTGGGTCAACATTTCTTAAATCGATTTTCAAATTTGCTTCCTACATACTCAGAGCTTTGAAACTATGAAACCAGATGAAAATGCAGATTTTAAGTACTTTCTTTGACACAACTAATCAGTATAACTATTTATAACATTATATTCTCGAATCTTAAAAGTAGGAGTTTAAAAACCCCACGTTAGACGACATATTTTTATATATTGCGCTTACTAAATCAAATAAGAGAATATATTTTTTACTATTTTATTAATAATTATTACAACTACCATAATAATATGGCAACTTTTAATAATAATGGTGGCGCAGAAAAACAACAACAAAATAATATTCTAAATCTGAATTGTGAATCATAAAAACATGATATTAAAATTTCTTTTTGTACATGTAATTATTTATATAACCATTTTTAATATTTTCAACAAAAATTATAATTTTTAAATTTTTAGCATATTTATTTAATCGTATTTGGAGGAATTATTTCATCACATCTAAAAATATAATACAATGAGCGAGAGATCAGCTTAAAATCTAGATGTGGCCGAAATTGGATAAAACAATAAGATGTTTACATAATTTCATTTACATTTTAATGTAATGTAAAGTGTAATCTTTAAGGGCTACCCTGTATCTGTATAGGCTATTGTGCGCAATGCCCTGTAAATACATTCAAAAACTAGAATAGAATTTTTAATCATCGCAGCAGCAACAGCCAGCAAGACAAAAGAATATCGAAGAGAAAGTATGAAGAAGAGCGTGACGACGATGTGGATGTTTGTGGATGATGACGACAACGGCGCACATTCAGCCCGCTGAGAAACGAAACTTATATTACATAAAAATATGTATTTATACTCGGACGTATATTAAAAAATTGATGAACAAAAAGGGAAAATACAAAGAAAATCACAAGAACGCCTTTTTTCCTTCCCGCCCGCCAACAACAACAACCTTACAAGTAAAACGAAGCAACTAACACCTGATCATTATTAATCGTCAATTTAATTGAAAACCTACAAAACCGTCCATCCTTCGTGCGTTCGTCTTCTGCTGCGTTGCTTGCTCGCTTTCGATGGGGGGATACAATTACGAACAGGAAGTGTTACAGACCTGAATTTATTAAAAACAAAAACGCAAAGCGCTCCATATATAAAAAAATACAATAATAAAACCATTCCGACCGAAATTTTTATCAGCTCGAAATAATCATACAACAAACAAAAATAACAACAGCAGACAAGGTAAAATATTACTTGAAAATACTTTAAAAACATCATTAGTATTACCTACTACTGCAGTACGACTAGTAAATAGTGTATGTATTAAATAAAGCAAAAATCATCTCACACTTTCATTTTAATCACGTGAAAGTTCAAACAACAAATAACAATTGCTCTTTCTATGCGATGCCGTGGTTGCTTGCTTGCTCTCCCATTTGGCGAAAGAAAAAACAAGCGTTTTAAATATATAATAATAATAAATAATAGTAAAATTGCAAGCAACAAAATCAAATTGATCGTGTAAATAAATAAATAAGTAAAGTAAATAAAATGGAGAGAAATCGGTTTTGGTTTGTTGTACGTTCGTTATTTAGCTCGGTTTCGTGTGTTTCATTTTACTATAATAATTTTATATTAAAAGTAGCCCGAAAAATCTACCAACCATGACCAACGAGACATACTTTTACCTTTGGTATGTTTCCTACACGTTCGTCTACTAAAAACAACTATAGATACTAAAAAAAGGAGTAGGTATAGGCAATAAAGCAACACACTCACACTTATAATAGATACGCACATTTATCATTTTTATTCTCGCTTAGTTAATTAACTTAATTAAAAACTTTTTTCAAATTTTAAACGCAAACTTTTTAATCGATTTTTTCTATTATATATTAATAATTAATTTATTTTTTGAATCATAATCATTGAATCAATTTAATTAATTATTAATGTTAACGTTTTCTAGTAATTTAACATTATTTAAACTAAATGTGATATCTTTTTAACATTATTTAATAACTAAGTTTGTTGAGGATTACCTATTTGTATTGCATAGATTTTTAAATAGCTTTCTAAATATATTTTAATTACCAATCTTGGTTTTTAATACAATTCGAATTTAAATAAACATTTGTAGTCTTTTTAATAATTTTTAGTCATCTAATAATGGTTATAGTTCAAAATAAAACAATTAATAAACTGATTTAATAACATATTATTGTAGTTTTTCGTATGTGTGTAATGAGTTGAGTGAATCGATTATTTATTTATTTATTCACTCATTTATTATATTCACGTCGCAAGCAAGTAAAGCAACAACAATGTGAAATTTTTAAAGTGGGTGAAAAATTTATTAAATATGTACACCCATATGATGAATATAATGACTATTAGAATTATTTTAAATACAATGCAAGACATTCACATTATATTATATTATTATTATATACACGAAAAAAATAGCTTCATATTATTATAACAATAATCATAACAACAATCGGAAAAAAATGTATATTATATTATAATTATAGATACGTATTGTTTAGCGATTATTTTATTATACATCGCCTTTATGCGATTAATTTCATTTACAACTAACTTCACACTGGGACAGAAAAGTCAAGAATGTATTATATTTCGTTATTCATACTTCTTTCGGTCAATAAAAATTATTAATTTAGCATTCAAAGTATGTTGTTGATCAGAAAAAGTAGAAGGTATTTTGTTAAAAAAGCTATACACACACAATTATTAGATTCCAAAACTATGTTGAACCTGTCAAGTAAAAGGTGTGTCAAAAGTCATTTACCATTTCAATATTCAATAATTTTTTGTTTTTAATTATACTTTACAAGCTTGTTTTAATATTTGAGATATTTTTGAAATAAACAGAAAAAATAAACATAATATATTTAGAACATACTTCAATATTGCTTGAGAAGGGTACGTTATCGAATTTGCTGGCTAATCTTGTACTTCAGCTGTACAGGTATCTGGGGCTAAAGTCTGAAGGCTTGCGGAACTAAAGGACACTATTCATCACGAAATTTGAATGATAAACAGTGACTTAGAATATCTCGAAGGGCGATACGTGAATTGCGTGGAAAACCCTAGCATATAGTAGATGGTTGTGAACATTTTTGGCTATACATAAATAAATCATTAAACAAATTGTCCAAAAATGAACGCAATTCAGTTATACCAAAACGTATAAATGATTTTTAGCAACTCATGTATCGCTTCTGAAAAAGTAAGGTCTGATAATATTAAAAATAAAATTCATTATAGGGCTTTTTAGGTAACTAAAAATGTTAGATTATATTTAAATAGCCTGTGCTTTAACATCGCTTAATAATTTATAATATGTATGTATTTAATCAATTTAATTTCCAACTTATAGTCTATAATCACAGTTAATGTAATCAATTAGTAACGTCTATCACAATTCTAACCACTGGATATAAAGTTACTTAGATATCAGTCGCCTATTGAGAAATTGGTAATTTATTGTATAAAATCAATAATTTTAATTCAAATCGGAAGACTTTAAACTGCAAACTTCGCGATGTATTCAACTTTCATCTAAAGAATATTTTTCTCTATAAATGCAATCAGTTATTTATATTAAACATATCGCAAACATCTATTCAAATTTCAATAACTTAAGTTCTCTGAACATTTCTTATGTTTATGTGTATAAATTTATAATTTTTTTACATCAGGTGGCAGGAAGTCTCTGTTTTTAGATGGACGGGCAAATAAGCGACGAAACATTGATAAATACACAAATTTGATAACGATATAACTACCAAATTCAATTTAATTTATCAAACAAGAAATATAGATGACAATTTTCCGATAAATTCACTCGTATATGTAAATGGAGCAGTTAACAACTTTAGTAGATACAATAATTTCCGATCCAATTTAATCCAAACGATAGTTTTGTGCACCTCCTGTATAAACGAGCAATGATTTGCGAGAAGAAATCACGGCCGGTTGCTTTTCATTTTGCGGTGCGGAGAGAAGCAGCAACAGCAACAGCAGCAGCAGCAGCGAGGCAACGCGGAAAAGAAAAATCGAACGTATGTGATAGATAAATAATTGATAGATTTATTTGCCAGCCGTGTGCATTGCAACAATAAATAATGTTACACTCTCCGCGTTGTTTGTAGGCAAGTGAGTATGTCTATGCGGTATGCGGAGAGGTTGTTTGTTAATAATAATTAGGTATAAATAAATGTAAATCCTTGATTTCAGCACCAGCATCAAGTGAAAGTGTGTGTATTTGCGCGAGCTAGCCGAGCCAGCAAGTACATACTATAGAATAGAGCAGCAAATAGCAATGGCAATTTGTTGCTCACATTACACACACACACACACACACCACAACAACTACAACTTTATAATGCAGAAATGTGCAAAAAATGTGTGCGTTGTGTAATCGCAAACCGCTGGTTAATGACTAAGGAAAATATTCCACATTATACCACAACATACAACCGAAAATTGAGGCTAATTGAGTTATTTCCCAAAATTGTTTGATGGAAATAAGTCCAAGATTGGACAATACATTTAAAATGAGGATATTTGCAACAATCGGAACAAAATAACTAAACATAGAAATTTAGATTAAAGTACATGCATATATTAATTCCAAAACAAGATGACATAATTTTATCGATTTAGAAAAAAAGCCTTGCTTTTGAGTTTTCTCCAGTTTTATCTCTTTTTACGTACACAACTCTGTATGGGAACATAATTTTTTTATAAGAAGGTTAATTGAACACGCTCAATAGAAACAACATTATGTAAATAAATATAGTTGATTAGATTAAAATTTAGAAATTAAATTTTTAGTTCAGATTATTAACAGTTTTGGGTGATTTTTTGGTTTGCAACTCTTCAATGCTCACGAAGGCGAGATAAAATGTTTAAGAAAGTCGAAAGTTCGAATAATCGTGAATTAATTAACGGCTCTTTTAGCAAATCAGAGATTTTCGCATCATTTTTATGGAATAAAAGTAGATAGATGATTTTAATTGGATTTTTAATTACATTTTACATTTTGTAAAGAAATGTTTAGATACATATAAATTGAATTTAATTTTCGAACAATATATCAACTTTGCATGTATTTTTTAAATTTTAAAACACTGCATCAACTTAGTCATTTCATATAAATTTTACTCAAAATAATTTTGAAAATGCAGAAAAAACAAGAATAAAAATTAATATTTTTCAGACTAACCACCGATTTTCGCAATGTTCTTCAAATTTCTGCATTTTTAAAGTGATTTTTACTAAATATCTTTACTGCTTTAACATAATTGTAGCTCAAAATTACTTCGAAAGCACATGAAAGAAAAATTAAGATAAATGTCAATTGTTTTATATGTAATACTTTATAATAACTTTAAAAAACCACAAAAATAAGTTTATAATAATGTTTTCTTTATACAAGGATAAATTACTTTTACGTTACTTCTTATGAGAAAAGTTAGTTTAGTATAAGACTTATTCGATATATTGTAGATTCGACTGAATTCATTTTCTATAAAAAAATTAGCGATTATTTATAAGAATGTTTATAATCTATTATTAAATAACGATTTGTAACAATATTATTATGATTAAGAAATATCGTTTTACAACTTTTTGAGTAAGCATGACAATTTTCTAGTGAAAGTATTTTTGACCAAACGTTTTATTCTTCCAAGAATATTTTTGATATATTAAGAAATTTGAATCTTTTTTGCGAATTGTGAATAGAGTTGTTTTAACAATTTTTTGCTGGTTAATGACTTCATTTCGCAACACAACTAAACCTCCTAAAATCAAAGCTAATTGACTAAATTCCCAAAATTGTTTGATAGAAAATACACAACAACAACAATTCCACGATTGACACATACACATAGATACACACAACAGCTAGTTGGCTGGCTAATAAAAATGACTAACCTACTGGCTGATTTCGCACGCTTTTCATATTATTATGATTATTATAATTCTTTTTTTACAAGAGGAGCGCGCGACGCAAGGCGAAGAGAAAAAAACTAAAAAAAGTCGGTTTTCGTAATGCAATCGCGAAAGGAGATCTCTTTTTTTTTCTTTTTCATCTTGAACGCTGTGCATATTACTACACACGTTTGCCTGCTCACTTTATTATTACAACAACAAACAACATCTTTATTATTATTACTATTACTACAACCATACGGCCGCAGATTTTTCTCATCGCATATGATTGATAAATTCATATTAAAGTCACGACACGTTTGGTGTGTGTACGTATATAATATACTATGTAAAATTTTTTTGGGACAATTTCTATTAGAGTCACGTCGCATAAAAACAGCCAACAATTTCTTTTTCTTTGTTTCATTTTTGAACGTTTTCCAGTCGTCCGACAGCCATTCATCCTGATTATTATTCGCGAATGAGTGTGTTTAAAGTCGCAACAAGTGAACGCGCGTCGCACGCCACACCATATCATACCATACCATACCACCGGCATACATATATGATTTGCTTTTTTCGCCATCGTGGCCAGCCTTGATACGAAACAAGCGCAAACAAAGTTAATACGACGTTTGAGTAGATAAATGAAATGACAATAATGTTGTTTGGTTGTTGTGTTGTTGTTGCCGCTGGTTTTTCGTCTGTGTAGCATTGAAATGATTATTGGCCTTCAAATTGCGTGCCAATTAGCAATTTACAAAAATCCACAAATGGAATAAAAAGCGTGTCGCGGCACATGCTGTTAAATAATTCTACCAAACATAGATAGTATTATAATGTTTAACTTTGAATAATTTTTTTTATTAATAATTGAATAAAATTGAGCAATTTTAACCCAAAAAAACGTATCCTTCATATATTATTCAAACACGAAAAATTGAGTGCGTAATAAAAACATTGTTGATTAAAAACTGTTTAATGTTGTTTTGTCATAAGTTCAAAGTAGCTATATAATTTTTTTTATTTAAAGTACAAAATTAACTTGATAACTCTTATTTAATTTATTATATACATTCATCGAAAACAATTAAAGTATAGTTCCATTTCTATGTTGCATATTTAATAAACAACCCCAATTTAATTTTAATAATTAAAGCTAATAATTAAGTTAGTTCATAAAATATGATTTTGCTTTTCCATGTATGTAATTAATAAAATTTGCATAGATTCAATTTACAATCGTGCTCAAATTATCGTTTTACCTTCCACTTTTTTGCAACAATGTTTCAAGCGTATTTGTCGCAGTTATATTTGAAAATATCGTAAGTTACCATAGCAACAAAGAATATTTTACGTATTGATACATCGCATGAAATTAGAATATTCACTTCATATTGCCCAGTTTTTTTTAATGCGTATTTGTAACCACCCTTCAAAATATTCTTAGTAAAACCAATTTAATAATTCAATCTTTATAGTACACTATTAAGTCGAAACAAAATGAAGACAAACATTTTAGATAAGTGATTCGATTTTGGTCAAATTTATGCACGCTCTCACAAAACGCCTATAATTAATTAATATGTATATAAGGATGTGTTTGTATGTGTGTGTGTGTGTGTTAGAGCGTTTGTGTTTATTTGTGTGTATATATGTGTGTGTGCTAAAAAATCAAACAATTTCTAGACCTGGTGCTCTAGATAAAGATGACGGTACGGCGCCGTTACCTGCGCTACTCTCCAACGTGTTAAGACAATCATGTTCGTATATTGTACAGTTGTGCGTTCTCCTCCATCATCATCATTATTATTACGATGATGATGATTATTATTATACGCGCATAAAACAATACCGGACCCCCGACTAGGTGGCATTAATTAATAAGAAATTCGTACAAACAAAAATTGAAAATTTCAAAAATTTTTAATAATAATAATAAAAGTAATAATAATGTATATATAAAAAACAAAATACTAAAAAAGCAAAATAAAAATCAATAAGAATAAATTAATTAATACATTTGTATGTATGTATTATATAAAAATATGTTTTATTATTGTAATAAAATCATTTAATTAATTAGCTAATTAAATAATTTCATTTCTTACAGTTTTATTCCATATGGACCAGTAAACTTTTTAAAATTGAGAAGAAAACATCATAAATGATCGGAATCGTAATAATATATAATAAAGTTTGAAATGATGCATATGGAATACTATTATTTATGTATTTACACCAATCAAACAAAATAAAAGAATAAATCATCAAATGTTTATTCGCTTATTAACTAAATAACCATCATAGTAGGCAGTTTCTATATTTTTGTTCATTATTTATATTCATTACCTCACAAATTATGCCCATTCATTTTATGGGAATGCAAAGTACACTTTTGATAAATCACAAATAATCAGCCTACTTGACCAATAAACACTTGACGTTTATTTATAAATTCATTATCATACAGGGTGACGCTAAAGTATCGCACATGTGGTGGCAATACTTTACATGCACCATGCATGTTTGTGCAACAATAGGAATATGTTTTTATCTATAATGAAAACAAACAAAAAAATAAAAAATAAATATAAACACACATGTGGTTGTTGTCTAATTATTTTTCTTGTTGTTGCGATAATTGAGATCATCGATCTATTATTATTTATTATTATTACAAATATATATCAAATCAATCCACTTTGCCACCACGTGGCGTCGCATTGAAAAACTTAATCTCCAAATCCCTATGCCCATTGTGTGAGATGACAATCTCCGTCGATACCGTAAGATCGCCGCTCAGCAAACTGCTATGCTGTTGCGATTCGCGCTGTAACGTCGCCGCATCGTCGTCGGCAACGAGCGACAGTGCACCGAAACTGCGCTCCACATCTGCGTCAACAGCCACAGCAGTCGGAAATTGAAATTTCGACGTGCTGCCGTGACTGGACGCCGACGAGAGTATCGGCGGCGTTAGATACGGCGAATAGCAATCGCGCTCAATATCCCAAATCTGTCCGGCTGGATCACAGTAACGACACTGACACATCAACGTACTATCGTTCCCATTCACATCCATCGCCGCCTCCTCAACGTCGTCGAAGCTGTGATGTAATTGCGGCGTCTCGCTGTCGACCACAGCCAGCGCACGTGTGTGGTAGTGATAGTGCGCATGATGTGCACCGCCGTTCAAAACGTTGCCACTTGTCACGTTGGCTGTGTTTGCGGCGACCATGGGCAGCGCATTATTATTGCTACCGGGCAGAACATTGACAACCACCTTGCGATCCTTTTTTCTTCGTTTACGTGGCTTTATAATGCGCGGCAAACAGCTGCCACCACTATCCGACGAATGCGTACTCGATGTGGACGACGCCGTCGACGAGGATTCATCGCTGGCAATGCTCACCGCATCCGCCACCTCCTGCTGATGATGATGGTGGTAGTGATGATGGTGATGATGAGGACGCGCCTGATGGTGGTAGTGATAGTGATGGTACAACCTTGTAGTCGATTTATTATTACTATTTCGCTGGTTACTGGTATTGTTATTATTGTAGTGAAACTTTTTGCTATTTTTATTGTTATTATTGCTATTGTTGTTGATGTTGGTACTGGTAAGTATGAGCGGTACGCCCTGCAACTGCGTCGTCGTAGACGATGATGTCGTTGGTGAATTGGTTCGATTGGTGAATATCAATGGCATGCCATTCCAATTCGCACGTTGCTGCTGGTTCGACTGTTGTTGCTTGCCACCCTGATGATGATGGTGGTGATGGTGCGCATTCTGATCATTCGCCGCATGAAACTTTTTCGTATTGTGATGGTTGCGCGACGATATTAAGCAGGCACCAATGTAGCGTTCCACCTCTAATGTAGGAACGAGTGGACCACCGCCGCCGCCACCCGACGACGCCGGGCTCATCGTACAACTACTCCGGTCCGATACACTGTATGCGTTTTCCTGCTCGTGGCGCAACACATTCACCAAAACAACATATAAAACAATAGGAAACTAAATCGGTACACGCACGTTTCGTCACATACGTTATTGAATAGATGATATTACAAACACCAAAACTATAAAATAGTTGATTGGGTTGTAATGCGCACGCGGACACGATGGCGGGCAGCACAAGCACAAGCAGCGCGCAATATCATCAAAAACGCTGCTTGCCTGCCTGCTCTGCGTACGACTGGCCTAGTGAGCGAGCGATTGTACGTTGCAAAGTCGGCAACAACACACCACATACACACACAGACACACATACAAGAGCAGCGCGTCGTTTTCTCTCCTTCCTTCAACGATAGGTTGCAAGGCAAGGCAAGGCGTTCGTTCGCTCGCTTCCTCCAACGCGATCGCCGGCGAAATGCACTAACCTACTTGTTGCTGCTGATGATGGAACAAAGACGACGAAGACGAAGAGAAGAATTGGGCGGTAGAGAGAAGAGTTGCGTTTCGATGCTTTTCGTTCGTTCGTTTTTTTTTTTGGACGGTGCTGTTAGTTTTTTTTCTCCTTTACGTGTTGTTCTTCTTTTCTTTTCTTTTTTTGGTCGGCATAGCCACCCACACAACTAGGTCACTTTTTTCCTTCCTCGCGCGTTGTTAGCTTACTTATTTTAGTAGTACATATACACTTATTATTACAATACAAACACTGAACTGCCCTAATAGGATGTAATTTGGTAAAAAGAAGTAAACATTTTTATACTGCACAATATAAATCCAAAATTACACTTAATTAAGTAAATTGAAGCATATTTTGAATAAAACGCGATTAATTAAACCTTTTTCTGTTAAATATAACACAAAAGTGTATAAAAAACATAACAATATCCAAGCTTAATTTTCAATTATCTCATTATATCAGACACGAAAAATAATCTTGATTAAATTTCTTTTTCACTCAACCCTGTATTTTATAATTAACAAGAAGTTGCTTCACAATCTCGCACACAGGATTTCATACATACAAAAACGATAAGAATCGCTAATAATGTGAATCATTTAATAAAATCAAACTCAAACAAATATGAATAACATTATTTCTGCTGTAGCAAGGCTCCAATCTAAATATGTATTCAAATTGTCTAAAGTTAAGAATTGTAGGCCAAACGATTTCTGTTTTAAATTTTACGTAGAGCTCTTCCTTAATTTCAAATGTGTGTTCAATTTTATAGATCAAAATATTGGTATTGCATTTTAAGGACAAATCAACACTTTGGATAACTTTATAAGAAAACAATAAAATATCTCAAACCTTTAAGAACCTCGCAGACAAAAAAAAATTCTAAAACATAAATGTTTGTTCCCATTAATTTTAGTGTGTATAATAAGAAAAATACAGTGATGACGCTACCTGTTGCAGATTGAATGACTTCTTATACAGGGTAACTCAAAAGTCGCAAGACCATTAAAAATTCGAATAACTTGTCACAATAAATAAATTTCAACTTTTAATCTTGAAAACTAAATATGAAAAAATTCACGACCGAACAACAAATTTTATCTAGAAAACCGTCGATCAATCTTGCTAATGCAAAGAGCTTACACTCGTCATTTTGGAATTCGAAACACATCATATAAATAAACGAAACGTAACTTAGTGCGGCGGTTTCAAATTCCCGGATCTTTGATGTACCACGCGTTAGTTCAATCGCTAGGCCTAGAAATAGCGTGTCAGTGTGAAGAAAAAATGGTGTTTATTTAAAGAACGTTATTTTCAAATTTATTTCCAAAAAGTATATCTTCTGATTATACAAGAATAAATGATAATTGCGAAGAAGTGAAAAAGTTATTTCATTTTAAAATAATCCAATAACACTGGTAAACTGTTTTTTTATCACAAGAGGTCTGTGATGATTTTTGTTTATATAGAGGTACCCTGTTCACAAAAATCACTCTAGTATGTTTGAATCACATAGTTTTCTTGTGACACTTACATCTTCATTTTTATCTTATTTGCGTTATTTTATCTGAATAAGTTACTATCGGCGACTAAATAATAAGCGTTTTCGGTTAATTTAAACTTATTGACATTCATTAACATACTATTGTTAGGTGGCCATAGTATATTTAAAATTTGGGATAAGTTTTCGTGTAACAAAAAAAAGTTTTAATTTTGGGGACCAGTGTAATTTTTGGGCCATCATATACAGGGTGGTCCATTTAACTTGAGACAGGCGAATAACTTTGAAACAGTGCATTTTAGGAGAAAAAGTTTCGAATAAAAGTCGGCTAAAATGAAGGGGGAAATTTAATAGTACTAATCACTTTTGGCCATGACAGCCGCTTCATGGTTATTTTCACATCAACTTTGTTTTTTCAAATGAAAACCTCCATTTTTTTGTTCAGAATCCCAATCTACGTAAAAAATGGGGCAACTTTTATTAAAATTGTTTTTAAATCCGATTTCAATTTTGGAAGATATTTTTGAAAATAAAAATGCAAAAACTATTTTGGTCAGGCGAATAACGGAGAACCGGCGCATTTTAGAAGGAAATGTTTCCAATAAAAGTTGTTTAAAATGAAAATGGAAATTCAATGGTACTAATCCCATTTTGGTCCAATGATTTTAAAAATTTTATTTTGATAATTTTTATTCAAAATTGAAATCGGATTGAAAAACAATTCTAATAAAAGTTGCCCCATTTTTTATGTAGATTGAGATTCTGAACAAAAAAATTGGGGGTTTCCATTTGAAAAACAAAGTTGGTATGGAAACAACCATGAAGCTGCAGTTATGGCCAAAAATGATAAGTACCATTGGATTACCCTTTTTAATTTAAACAACTTTTATTGGAAACATTTTCTCCTAAAATGCGCCGTTTCTCCGTTATTCGCCTGTCTCAAGTTAATTGGACCAAAATCGGTTTTGAAATTTTATTTTGATAAATCTTCCAAAATTGAAATCGGATTAGAAAACAATTTCAATAAAGTTTCCCCATTTTTTACGTAGATTGAGATTCTGAACAAAAAATTGGGGTTTCCAGTTAAAAGAACAAAATTTTGAAATTTTATGTTGATAAATATCTTTCAAAATTGCAATAGGATTAAAAAACAATTTTGATAAAAGTTGCTCCATTTTCTGCGTAGATTGGGATTCTGAGCAAAAAATAGGGGTTTCCATTTGAAAAAATAAAGTAGATGTCAAAATAACCATAAAAACTTTTATTCGAAACATTTTCTCCAAAAATACACTCTTTCAAAGTTATTCTCTTGTCTCAAGTTAAATGGACTGTATATAATATAAATTTGAAAAATTGGAAATTTTAACCTTGATTAAGTAATTTTATTTTGTACGAATATTTATATTTATCACAGGTATATTATTTATAAATATTAGAATAATAATTCCAAAAAAAATTGTTGGATTCATTCGAACCAGGATTTGACCTAAAAATGAACCCTTCGTTTCCCATTCTCACTAAATGCTTTCTACCCAATTACAACCATTTTTTTTATTTTAAATGTTAAAATCACTATCAAATTTTTGTACGTTGCAATTGTGTGATTTTCCAAAATCCTTGCCAAGAAAGAGTTTAGACTCTGACGAACTATCAAGCACTTAAAATTCGTCATTGTTTTACTTAAAGTATTTTTGTTTTTCAAACAATTGGGCTAGATTTACGCACAAGTATAGCATAAATTTGTTTCAATGCTACACTGCTAAAAATTTTAACAGATGTAGGTCCTTTATAAATTATTCTATTTAACTCTTTCGGGCAACATAAAATTGTGATGTTGTTGGAAAACGATAAATTATTTAAATTTTAGATGGAAAAAGCAAAAATATTCAATATGACACAATGCTAATTACAGTTGTATCGTATATCACATATTGCTATCGCAGCGCTACACCTCATCATAACGAATCGCATTTATATATCTACTCTTCGCTATAAAATTTATCTAAAGTGATGAAAACCATGCATTTGTTGGGGTTAAAATATTTTTTTTACGTTCTAAACAAGTTTTTTGCAATATCCGTTAATTTTTTTGAGCATTGCATATCATAAATAGTATAAATATATTAATGATGAATACAGTTTTCTAAATAAACGCAATTGGGAATTTTTTTAGTTTATGGAATATTTTAACGTAAACAAGTATCAAAATAGGTGATGCCTAAATGGATAAAATAATTATTTCATATATTGCGTTGGTTACCAATGTCAGGCATTAAAATCCAAGTTCATAATGCGCTGTATATAAAGTTAAAGCAACACAAAATTTTTATCAATGTGTACCAGCGTCCAAACTTGGTGCTGGCTGATACATGTTTAACTTCTTGTAGCGTATAGTATGTGTGTATGTGTATGTGACCCCGACCTACTAACATCATCTATAAACTCTTAAAAAACGAGGTCACCGCACCATCATCATCAACACACACACACGTACGTACAAGAAGTAGTTGTAGTATAATGTAGAGGTACCTTTTTCCACCTTGTATTCTCTCATCCTTCAATATAAACGAGAGAGAGTTAATACGTGTTTTTTTTTATTTAACAACCAACTAATTAATTAAAAATTCAATGTGTGTGTGTATATATGTGCAGCATATATGTTGTGTGTAAATTTGTCGACCCAGTTAATTACCATCCATCAAAAAATCGCACGAAATTAATACATATTAGCGCCGTACGATGATTTTATTTCACTTGTAGTGTAATAATCATTATTTCTAATCATTGTTGCATTTCACATCATTCAAAATTAGCACAAGACAACGTTAACTACAAGACCAAACACACTTTTGCATTTCAAAAATTTATTATCATCATCTTCATCAGCATCACTATTATTAATAATAATAGTATGCGTTGCTTGTATGAATGTATGTATGTATGTATGTATGAGTATATGTACGGCTTACGCTTATATATTTAAAATAACTTTCTCTAAAAATTGTATTATGCATTTGTAAAATAAAACGTGACTGCAATTATCATAAGACGAAGACGACGAGGAAAACAAAGCAACGAAAATAATACATACACACACACACACACACACACACATAGACATTATTAGAAAGTTGTTTCAATGCAATTTATTGTGTTTAATAATTAATTAAACGCAAGCAGGTAAATAATTTCGACGTATCGTTGGCTGCCTATCATCGATTTGTGAAAGTTGTGCGCGTTCTTTTTTTTCTTCGTAAATCGTACGAATTAGACACATTATATTGAGGATAAATTAAGAAAGAGCACGAATATGATGATGAAAAAGAGAAAAAAAAGTGTGGTAGGCACACACAGTGCAGAAGAGAAAGATACCTTGTTTGTTTTTATTATGTTGCTGTTGTATAGTAGTATTTTAAGGCTTGATAAGTTTTTTTTTTTGATAGGTGAAATTGACCCAATTTCATTCTCGTCCACATCTAGAGAAAATGTAGTTCATCATCGTATTGTTGGTTGCCTAATTAATTTAACAGATAGATTAATTAATTTAATTTATTTCGATTGTTTTAATCTGCGCTCCAAATAGCAAATTCAACGGGAGTTTTTTGTAGTGAATTTCTTAATTTTTTTTATTACTATTGCACAGGTAGACAAACAGTTCAATTTTAGCTAACAGTTTTTTGTGTGTTTCAGTTAGCGAAATAAAAAACAAACACAACAAACGGGCAAACACACACACCGTTTCTTTACGTTAATTTACTTATAAAAACTGTGCAAGTATACATTCTACATAATGTAGACAACCAACAATGCATATCATTTCGTAAATTTTTATGGTTTTGTTATTATTATGACAACATCCAGCAAATTACATAATAATATTATACTATTGCTAAATATTATTATTCTCATTGCGTTGCTCAAAAAAAATTGTATATTGTTTGTTCATTGTCAATTACAAAATTGTCATCATGGTACGGATTCGCTTAGTTTTTGTTTTGTTTAAGTCTCTTATTTTATGTAACTTGCAATTAAACAAAAATGAAACCAGTAAAGTGTAGAGTAAAATTACCACCGACTTATAATAGAAAAAAGAAAGATAAACACTACTTTCTCCTAGACCAGCGTGCTGCCGCAAAAAAATATAAATTGATAATTCCATTTTCATTGTTTACACACAACTGCATCCATATAGAAAATTGAAAAAAAAATTGTAATACGTTTTTTAGAAAGTTGTTGCAGTCAGTTATTAGATATTGTACGGTACGATATGTAAGTAGATCATAGAGATCTCAGCTAGACAACCAAGCATACATCCTTAATGCATTGAGCGTTGAAAGAATGCGCTGGCAACATTTCAAGATGAATGTTTTGCGGCGCCACATGCTGCATATTATTTAAATTGTTTGCGTATTTAACGTCGTTAACGCTTAAATTGCATCGCGTTTTGATAAAACCATCATTTTAAACATTTCTAATAGCTGTTTGCACTATCAATTTCCACATTATAATTAATATAATTAATATTGTATATAAGAAAACGCAATGAAATAATAATAATTGTAGTATGCTGTGTAAACGTCGACGATTCAGCGGCATTTCACACTATTGTAGACAGCCATTTATGCGTACGTGCAGTTAATTAACGAGAAGAGTGCAAAAGTTTGTGCCTACCTTGTAGATTGTCGAGCATGTAAGTCAGCAATTTCTGCGTGCCGTTTGGTTCACTATACAATGTCATAATATCTTTATTGAGTGGATTCCCTTGGAGGCCCAACACCATCAGATTGAACAGTTTGCCGATTTCGTAGGGCAATATACGTAGACTATTATGGCTCAACAGCAACTCCCTGAAAAAGAGACGGAAAAAATTAGATATTAATAATCGATGGCACGCATTGGGCGAACTTACTATAATTAAATGATTTTGATTTATATAGGAAAATTAGTGGTTTGATTGAGGATTGAGGAGATAGTTGTTAATAGAGGTTGAATTTTGGGAGGTAGACTGAAAAAATAGGAATATTGCTGGATTGAGCATAGATAAGCGTTAAATGATGTAAACAATACCGACCTGAGATGGATTAGTTCCCCAATTTCGGCAGGTAATGATCTCAGTTTATTATTCGATAAATCTAACGTCCTCAAATTGATCAAGTTGCTAATATCGGGCGAAAGACGAATTAGCAGATTGTTTTTGAGGTAGAGCGCAGTGAGATGGTTCAATTTAAACAAGTTTGGACTTAAATTCCTAATCGTCCCTGTTATCTCCATTTCAGTCCACATTGATTTCTTTCCAGCTGCAAGATCCTCCGGCGACATGAACGTTTGCGTACGTCGTGCTGATCCATTATTATCGTATTTAGTAATCTCCTTTGAATTGCGAGGCATTTTAACACCTAAAAGCATGCACAACTGCTTACCCATCGCAGGCAAAAAAATTGATCAAAATAACAATTAACGCGCTCATGCCACTTGCACCCCCGAATTCATACGTACAATCACTTAGAAATCGTTCTAATGCAATAATTACCTTCATCTACGATTGAATTATTATTGAAAATAGTAGATATGCGAAAATATCTCTTAATTTATTAATTTTTTTGTGTGTTCTAGACAATAATTTTCGCCATATAAACGTCAGTGTTACTAACATCGCTGCCAACCGTAAAGCGAAAATCACTAAACAGACGCTTCATTGTTTCAACTTGCGCCATTCGGCGACAGATGGCCTACCGCAAACCTATAAAAATTCAAGGAATGTCAATTTTTATCATAATTAATGTTTATTGTAAATAAATAGCATAATAATATACCATCAAATTTTCATTTCGCATGTTTTTTTAACAAAGCAGTAACAAATTGATTTGATTTCATTTCATTTTTGATTCGAACGAAAATAATTTAACAAATAAATGCATTATTAAAATTGGCAGTATTCAATAACTAAAAATAGTATTCGTGTAAGTATCTACACCCAGTCTCATAAAAATATGATTTTTTTCTAAATTAATCAATTTCTTAATTGTGTTGTTTGTTGGTGTAAAAATTAAGTCATACCACTAACACCTTCCCATTCCATTAAATACTCTAATTTCCCTGTTGGTCCAAATCGTTTAGCCCGCACGATGAATCGCTCCCCATCGGAAATACGTGTCGCTGCACCAAAGTAGCTGTGTACGGAGCTCTTCAGATCGTCCATATCGATGTCCGATTCCTGCTTGACGGGGCTGGGCTTCGGCGTCGGCGGTTTCTTTTCACCGCCGGCACTGTCGCCCACCACCACAGTGGGTTTTCCATCCTGACGTTGCCGCAATCTCGACCGTCCATTGAGAGCATAGTCAACACAATTATTAATCTGATTCCAATCGTTGGTGTCGGGTCTCGCGGGAACCATAGTTGCTGTTTTACTGGCAGTTTGTTGCATGAAACGACGTCGCAGTCGCCGTCGCTTAACCTCCCCATTAGGACCAATGCAGATGTCCTTCTCGCTCAACTGGCGCTTCAGTGTTTTCGCCGCTGGCCGCCCGGGAATCACCGCAGTGAGCGGCAACGGTAACGTAATCGAACCTTTCCGACGTCGCTTTTTGGCGTCATCATCACCGCAGCGCATAAATGCTAGGAACGGATTATTTTTTCCTTCAAAATCCTTCGGAGGTGGAATAATCAAATCCAGAGTACTTTTCGACGAAGTCTCATCACCAGATGTATCACACGGCGTATGTAACTCCTCTAAATTACTCTTGGTCAGCTTCGATTTCTTGAACAGATCCAATTCGGCGCCCTCGCTGTGGCTGGGTGGTGTCGGTGGTGCTGAAACACTTGTCGGTGGAGTCAGCGGCAGATCGCTCGCCTTGTTCCGCTTCTGTCCGCGAAGCCTCGACGATAACAATCGCTTCTTCACCCTTTGCGTATTCTCGTAGTTATTATCGTCCGACAATTCATTCTCCGGACTGGGACATGGCGACTCCGTCTCGGATTGAGCGTGATATGCGACGCCCATGATGTTGTTCGCGATGTGTTCGTCGGTAGATAGGATGCGTTCCTGGTTGTGCGGATATGGGAGGAACTGTAGGCGACGGATGCCCTGCCACCGTTCTTTCAGCTTCTCCTCGTTTATTTTACCCTTGGTGGGTAGGGAGATGCAAGGCGCTGGCGGCGGCAACCGAACACGTAGGCCCCATATCGTTGTGCGTTTCTTAATTTCACGCCCGCACTTGAAGCGAATCCGGTTCGTTGTCAACGCGTGCAATATATAATCGCGTCGATCCGTTTTATTCGTATTATAAATCTGTAACGTACACAATAAATAAAATTAATATTTGATTATGTTTACTGTCATTATGGCAATAAAATCAATTAACTTTGAGAAATTGTTACAATACTTATTAAGGGCGCGTTTCCTTGGAAAAGTAGTTCAAATCACCGAAAATATCTCCAAAACTCTATTATAGATTGTTTTATTATTTAAGGGTAGGGTACCCCTGAAAAGTAGTTCATGTCACTTATTTTTTAAATGCAAATATTTCTGAAACCGTATATTAGATTGTTATATTGTTTAAATAATCCATAAATAAAAGAGATTTACAATGCACTGACATATTGACTTTTTGTATCACATCTTCAGATACTATTAAAAAAGGAAGATAAAATTGTGTTATTTCGAACTTGGAAGTTAATTTTCTCAGAAACTAATTATGATATTGACTTAAATCAAACGATTTTGATTTTATAATAATGAAAAGTAAGGTTTCTAATATCTTTTGATATTATTAAATTAATGCAAATACAATAAAACCCTAGGTAGGTCTCACAATATTATACACTATCATATCAATATTGTGAGACCTACCTAGTGTTTTATTGTATTTGCATTATTACCATGGCTCACCAAGTGATGGCAAACAAAATATTTTATTATTATTAAATTATTTTCTCATAATATTTCAACTCAATAATTATAGTTACATTCTTCCAGTAAGTATGAATTTATTATATGTCCTAGTGTTTCTGATAAGTAGTAATTTCCTCCTTAACAGATAAGAATTGGTTGCATGGTTTTCTCAAAAATTAACTTCCAAGTTCATAATAGTTCAATTTTATCTTGCTTTTTTAATCGTACCTGACGATGTGATACAATAAGTTAATATGTCAGTGCATTGTAAAACTCTTCTATTTATAGCCTATTTATACAATATAACAATCTAACATACGGTTTCAGAAATATTTGCATTTTAAAAATAGGTGACTTGAACTACTTTTCAGAGGTACCCTACCCTTAAGTAGTCTATAAATGGAAGACTTACATAATTCAACAATATATTGTATACATTAATTAAAATTACACAATGCTGATAAAAATTAATATTTTTGAGCTTTGATGGCAATTTTTGTAAATGTAATTATTAATCTTTATTTTCTAAAGAGAAAATTGATACCTATCAGAAAGACTATTGCATGAGACAAATTTCATAATCAATCGAGAAATATATCTATGCATTTATTAAATTGAACAATCCAGAAAAATAATAATATTTAGTATTCATTATTATAAAATTGACGATATTTAATTCAATTTCGTTTTTAGTTTCTAAGAAAAATGCCGTTTAAACTAAAAAAATTTGATTTTGAATGAATATTTTGACCTCTTTCAAATGATAGTTTATTTTCCGACAATTACTTTCTCTGCCTGTTTATATTTCTTTAACAGCAATAATGTATCTCTACTAAATGAATCCCGAGGATGAGTAGAAATACATAACTGAAAAGTTTTTTATTAAACTGAGTGTAGTTTTTTCCCACTTCTACCGATATTTACTGTATTTAATAGTACCTGAAGATTAAATTAATAATCTCAATATATCATTGAATTGTAAAACTCTTCTCTTTATAGTTTACCTACTTAAACAATAAAATAATCTGCAATAGAAATTTGGATGTATGTACTTTTTAAATATAAGTAGTTTGAACTACTTTTCCAAGCAATCGCGCCCTTAATGAAAGATTTGCAGTACATTTATTTGCTATACGTATCTAGGATTACATGTGCTAGCTAATTATTTCTCATCTGTGTTGTAAATCACCATAAAAATTAATTAATCTTATATGTTGTTTTGACACAGCAACATAAAACTCGAATTTTACGATACTACTAACTGAATTTTTAAATTGCTATTTCATTTATATTTAAACTGAAAAGGATATTGAAGCAGCCGGTTAATGTTATAGCTAGTGTTAGAGGCGTCAATTGCAGCAACTGTTACTTTTTTTTCTTCTTTTTGTTCCCGTCTTGAACGCTTGGAATACTTTTTACTGAGCCCAAAACTACAAGACAACTGTCGCATTTATCAGTAACAGATGATTGAAAGCTTTATGCAGGGTGTTGCCAAATTCAACTGACGACGTTGAAGAGGTGATAGTATGCAGCATGAAGATGAAAAATCTCGCAATAACGTGGGGTCGTAAATCATGTTTAGATGGCGAAATTAGGCTATTAGATTAACTTCAGCAAAAACGCCCCAAACTAGATGCATATCGGCATATTTGTCGTTGGTAGAATCTTAAATGTTAGGAGTATATACTTTTTATAGCAACCTTTATTCAGAAAATTGAAGAGCTGCGAGAAAAATTTCTTTTGGCAATAATTGGGATCTTGAATTGTTATGCAGCTCTCTTGTTAGTAATTTGCATATTGAGCACATAGAAGCAGTTTGCCGCGCGAAATCGGCAAAAGCATTTCCTTTCGCATTATATTCAATTTTTTACTATAATCGCAAATAGCTTGTTAGTTAAATTATAGAAAACTTTGACATAAAATAAAGTTGTATGCAAAAAGTAGAAAGTAATTAAATATCACGTACTTCAAAGTAACATATATAGGCAAATGGGCTTTTGCGCTTTGATTTGACAACATCAAAATTTCTACTTGCTGATATATCGGTCACTTTGACCCGCGTCTTTGCTTTATTTTTACCGGCCATTTGTCCTTGTTCCTTCGGGCAATATGGACATAAGTCACATTATATAGGTAGCGGTATGACAATTGATGGGAAGATTAAGCATGCAGAACACATGCAGACTAGTCTCAGTTCGAATTATTAACACTATTTATATCAATGGGAATAGCGAATTAAATTATATATTCTTTGCATCTGTACAATAATCATTTTGCCAAATCTATATAATGCGAGAGAAAATGCTTTTTGCAGATTTCAATACATAATAACTATTGCCAGTAAATGTTGCTATACTGTATTTCAATTTTTACAATTTTCATCCCGTACAAGTAATTCTTTAGCCATTTTTCATCATCATGCTAACCAGCATCATTTGCAATACTCTGTGTCTAAGAATGAAACGGGCTTCCCTATAAAAATCCTATAAATTTAACGGCCCCAAGGATCAATAAAGATTGAATTAGAATTAGACAAATCGGGATATTAGAATTTGCTTCCATACTATGTCGATTATTTATCCAGATAGTCAATTAAGCAAATTCAAAGATACGGCCCTCGATTAATTGTATAATCCGGCCCATGAAACATAAAATATTTTTTGTTTTTATTCTCAAATACTTGATATCAAAATACGCTCCTTTGGTATCCTCATTAATTAAGTATTATGTTTCAATTCAAACATACCAAACTATAATTGTTTTGTTTAGATACTATACAAAAAAAACAAATAAATTTTTGACCTGCTAGTAAAAATATTTGCTCATTTTCTTATCATTTCCTGGTTATTTAGTAATAAGATCTCCAATCATTATAAGCTTCCCAAAAAATGTCTTAATTGATTAATCAATCGATACTAAATAAATATTTAATTTGGGTTATGTTTTCAGTCCGAACAAAGCAACAAATATAATATCATATACTGTACAAATCTAATTACGAAAATTATATGCTTGAACATGCTAGTTGATGGGATTTCATATAAAATGCATTACCTTTGGAGGTAGTTGAAGTGTGTGCCAATTATCATTAATATATGGTACGAGCACGGTATCTAAATCATAATACTTTTTCGTATTGAAGGCAGTTAAATTGAATAGCATCATATGAACGAGATCGACCCAGTTCATTTCCAAGCGACGAACAAATTCGCCGACGTTCGTGTTGCAGTTGGCGCAAACAAACACGTAGAAGCGATCTCCGCAATAGAGCGGATATTTGAGGCATTGGATGCACTTTTCGTGAAACCATTGTCTGCACCGTCCGCACTGGAGCATTTGCGTGAACCAGTCGCCGTTCTCGCCACAATAGCAATACGTTTGTTCTAAATTAACTCTATGGTACGTATCCCAAGTCAACGCGTCAGGCTGTGAACAAAGAAATTAGTAGAGTTAATAGATATTTAATCATTTGTTGGCGGCGACGTACATCGTAGGGCAGTGGATTTGGCAGTGTTTTATTGATAGTTGGCGTTGTGGATGAGGATGGCGTTTGCATTTGCGTTTCGACGTAGCTTCGGGTTGTTTTTAGGCTGCTGCGTCGTTGTCTCGCCGGCTCTGCCTCGCGACATCGTTTACACATCCATTTCGAATCTGTCGAAGCAATATTATTAACGATGTTCTAGTGTCAAGTAGGGAACAAAAAAACATACCGTCACGCAAATATTTGGTTGAGATTTCCGGCTGGTGGCAGTGCTGATGATAGCCACGGCCACACTTATCACAGACGGTGATTTCATGCTTCGTTTTCGGCGCTGACTTCTTGCACACGACGCAGAGCAACTCATCCTCCTGCTCGTGCGTGCTCAGTTTCACCAAATCCTTGAAGCACGACCAGTTGTCGGTATTGTCTCCAAATTTGATCAGACATTGCTCGCGTATACTGTCCACCTCGACGACCGTGCCAAAATAGTAGCGTCCATCCTTCTGCTTGAGCAGAATGTCCTGGCCCGGTTGGAATTCGGAACGCTGCTGCTGTTCGACGGTTGTTGTCGAATCAGGAATGGCCGTGGCCTCATCAACATCCTTAATACTACGCCGATTTCGTTGGTTAAGCGACAAAGTCGTCATGTTCGGTGCTCAAACGTTCCAATCCACGCTAGATTCACACACAGCATACATGATAACATCGATTTGCATGCTTTACAATCACTTACATTTCATAATTCCATCATATTTGTCAGATTCGCTCGACAATCACATCCTACAATATTATTACAATTGCAGCCATTATAACAACTGACTGTTTACACATAAAAAACCCGCCAAACAATAAACTTTGGATTTTTTTACGCGATACCGGCGCCCCGTATACCACATTTATTAAGCAACACCATTAACAATTAGCAATCACATAACAATATTTAATTGATCTAACAGTAAATTAAGCGAATTAGCTATTTATTTTAATATTATTCTATTCAAAAACACGGCGTTGAAATTGTTGGTTAAGAGGTCGCCACCGGTTGCTTGAAGCATTGCTGCCAACTCATTCGTCATACCAACTTCGTATGACACAGTGCGTGCAAGTGCAACAATCCCGAACATGGAATAACTAACTATATTCAGGCTGAATCAATTCAAATTTTTGAATTTTTTACATCTCCATCGCCTGTAACAATGTGCGAATTGAGAATATCATTCGAGCCACCTTAAAAATGCGATAAATTATGTTCAATACAATGGGTATTGCATGTCAATAATATTACAGAAATAATTGTAGTGTTATTAACTTCATACAAGTAAAATCCTTGCAATTTTAATGGCAGCGAATTCATTTGTATTAAAACCATCCCTTTCATTATTTTACGATCAGCCAAATACCAATTTGATTCTAAGACGGCCTTGGATACATCAGAACTCTGTAATAGATGATTTTTATATATAAATGATAAAATGCGTTAAGGTTGTATAACTGCCAATTTTGTGCGCAACTACGTAGATATGCACTAAGTAACGGGAATTGATCATTTAAAAGGATTGCATCGATCTAGCCTGCCATCAATGACTTTAACTATAGTTATCATCATTAGGATACTCGCAATTGTTGCCAGAAAGACAGACAGAATGATATTTAAGCATAAGGCGGTGTTTGAACCTGCAAATTCGATCAAAAATATCAAATTTGAAGAGTGAGAATGTACGGATTCTTCGCCGCGATAAGTCATTCTCTCATAAAGCTCTAATTTTAACCGAATTTCTGATTAAATCCTATCGCCCTGATCGTCATACGCTTTTCTTTCTTAAATACTGAACTTTATACTTTGAGGCACTTGCTTTCAGCCAAAGTAAGTTATGTATGTGTATTTGTAGCGAGAACTAAGTTTGGTTCATGAAAATTGGTTTAAGAAATGTTTTGCCCACAGCATTATTCGTTCATGTAACTATTAAGAAAAGACTTAATTTAAATGCGACTTCATGCATTTGAATTTTTGATAAATGTTTTGTGTTTAATCGTACAATTCCCGATACTTATTTGGCAGAGTGTATATGTTACACAGTCAATTCTAATACTCCTACGAAACTGAAATTGTAACTAGAGGGGATTAAAGTAAACAAACCTTTTCTTCCAAATCGCTGCCAATTGTAGAATAGATAATCAATTCGTTGTAAGAACACATCAAAACAAGACCAGTTTTAATGCCACGTGCATATTCTTGATTATCCATTGCCTGGAATTGTTAACTCATTATTAATTCATCACTACATGAATATGTTGTCTTTTTCGCATATTACAAAGTTGATTATGAGTATTGCTGTCACGCCAGCGGACAATGCAAACATTATTTGCATGCCGGCTATAATTGCTGCGAAGTCCATTAAATTATTCCCAAAACTAAATGAATTAAATTATGTATAATAAATAAATGATGACTTTGTTCTATTTGCAAAAAAAATGTCCGTAATGGACACGTAACACGAAAATGTGAAGCGTTTTATGTCTAGCAAGTCCAATAGAGGATAAATTTTATCTTTCACTTTTTTAATCTAGATCAGGGATGAGCAACCTGCAACTTGCTTTTGGCACATGTTATTTTTTATGTAGTCAAAAAAGGTTGCTAATCCCTGCTTTAGGTAATTGAATCTTGCATACTATTACTTTTCTAGAAACTCAGTGTTGTGAGGAATCACACCTTTTTCGGACAAATTTGGAATTGATAGTTATCACATACGATAGTATAAACACCTCACATATTGGTAATTTACTGCATCAAGAATCAACCACTTTCAGAGTTTGAAGAAAAATGTGTCCTTTCGCAAACAAGTTTTTAGAAAAGTTTGTGAATACGCTCTCTTGAAATTTTTATCTATTCGATTTGTAACAGTTTAAGTGATAGTTGTGGATTTTCAACAGAGCCGGCTCTTGGCTTATGCGAATTCTGCGTAGTAAACAGACGCTTCAAATTGTAGAATTTTTCTTATTATTAATTTTTCAAGTGCGATGCGTTTTTACACAGAATAAAATTTGATTTTTGTGCAGTTTTAATTATAAGCTACAAAATAGTTCTCCTCTCGGTAGAGTA